>CCAG010000837.1:0-35623 GCA_001077435.1 Glossina morsitans morsitans | reverse complement strand
ACACACACACACACACACACACACACACACACACACACACACACACACACACACACACACACACACACACACACACACACACACACACACACAAATATAAATTATCTGTTTTGTTAATGAAGAGCATCAGAAGCATCATGAGAACGTTTTAACGAGTTATGTCAATATCTATACCAACATATAGATCCACAATTGCTATTGTTCACAAATTACCAATTTTTCGATTTCATGATCGTCGCACACACATTTATTTTCAACATTGATCTGCGGTTATTATTGCACGTCTAATTTTCACTATCCGTCTCATCTATAGCAAGCTCAAAACAATGAATGTGCAACAACAGTGAAGCATATAACCAAACAGGATCTCACGCTGTAAACATTTTATATAATAATTCTGGATTCCCCAAATGGGTAACAGAAAGCCCTGTATTCTCTCATTCTTACTTTGTATGTATGTATAAAAAAAATCCACTTCTCACACAAAAAAAAATATAAATTACTTCTGCGAAAGGCATCGGGGATCTCGGAAACTATTGGGTGTGCCAAAATTTATGCAAAATTGCAATTTTTCGTAAAAGATATATTGTCGACATTGCAATAGAAGTTCATCCAATGTGTGCAGAGTAATTGAAAAAAAAAAAAAAAAAAAAAAAAAATGAAAATAAATTTAAGGAGACTGGATAAGTTAGTCATATTAAACGCTCCGTAGCAGTCTCCCTTAACATTCAAACTTCAAAACGGTTGATAAGAGTATTGCTGAAAGTTCAGAAATCCAAATTCGCACGCATGTCCTCACGACAGATTTGCATCTTTACGCTGACAAAGTTGCATTGTGACAGTGAGCAGGCATTCGGCATTAGAGTTCTTTTCAATGATTTTTCAAACAAAGTCATCCAATGACGTTGTGCCAACAATAACTTGGAGGTCAGTTGCCCGATATATTATTATATACGAAATCCCATACTGTTCACGTTATGAAGGAAAAAAATAACATAATTACTTATTACTCATTCGCCTGAGTAGCCAGCCGAGTAGCTAGCGTCTCGACTAACAACTCAATGGTTGTGCGTTCAAATCTCAAGTGCGGTACAGTTTTCAATAAAGCCGATAACCTTTAGATGCTAGTGCTTTAAGACTTTACTTTTAGAATTTATTATCTGGCTAAACTAATAAACACACACACACACACTCACACAGACGCGTAATTTCGATCACAGAAAATAGTTAATAGCCTTTGCTTTTGCTTTTGTAATAAATGATTCACGAAAATCGTAAATTCAACCTCTTGAAATTGCTTAAGCCATAATCTTTTCAAGATCTTTAAGAAGTACGCTCTTTGAGAAGATTATTTAAGAATGACATTTTTCATATATATTACGCTAAACATGCCCGCATATATTAAATAATAGGTAGCGGCAATAAGTACTTTTTTTTCTTTGTTGTTTTATGTTTGCAGTGCTTTCACACAATTTTCAAAAAATTTGAGATTTTCTTAAGAACACAAACAAGCGATGAGTATTAAAGACTTGAGTCTATACATTGAATATAAATTCAAATTTTTGTTTTTGTTTTTGTTTTTTTATCCGGCATTCTTGAAATATGTACCCAAGAAAACATACTAACTAATCTAATCCCTACGTAATACGTGGCAAATATATAGTCTAACAACAAATCAAATGTTTTTTTTATATAATAAAAGATTCCCAACCAATTCTAAGCTAAGTGTGTCTCTCCATTCGCTCGTGACTTAACGTTGGAATTTATATGATTCCAAAAAATTAAGACAGAAAGACGGATTTTTTACACCTATGATTTTAGTTTATGGCTAATAGGGGGCTACAAAAACGAAGCACAAATATTTAACATGATCATATAAAAATTTGGTGCATGCAAATGTGTAAATTCTATTTGGCGAGAGGTACAATCAACATTAATAAGAAAAAACATTTTTCACTTTTACTTGTTTTCGTTGGTGGAATAGAGTTTACGTAACTCAAAAAGCTTGCTTGAGAGCCGTGGAATTGTCACAATGTCTGCAAAATCTAAAAGAAAGCTACGAAAATCCTATGCAATGCATATATTACTGCTGATCAGTATCAAATTTTGAATCCATCTCATCATGTTTGTCCGTCCATCCATCCGTTTACCTGTTCGTCTCTTTAGTTGCTTGTGGTCACAAAAATAAAAATATCGATTTCGAGTTTGAGAAAAAAACATGACAAGTTCATACAAACCAATCGCTATTGACAATAGGGCAAATCGGTTAGAGAATGCGCCCATAATAAGGCATAAACTGAGAGCGCCTACATTTCTCTAAGCAAAAATTTGTTGGGTTTTTCGGCTCATTGATCGTACATTATGGAAGACAAAAGACGTTCACGTTTAAAAACGGTCACGTCGACGGGTTTAAAAATAATTGATTCAAAATTTCCGTTTTTTTTTTCAACTTTTCTCTTCATTTTTCTCCCAAAGCAGACAATACAAAATTTTGAAGACTATTGCTTACATCATATGCAATCATGGTCTTTAATTAGAAAAAATTGAACACGCCCACTAATTATTATAAAATACACAAAATTTAGTTGCTCTCATTTTTCATATTTTTATGCTCATTGCTTAGGAATGTTGTACACATGGTATAGATACTTTTTATCTCAAAGATGGACATGGACGGCCGCACTCACCATGATAGATATACAAGATTCTACCCCGTTCGAATGCAATTTTCTTACTCTTTTTTTAATTGCATTTTTTTTTATTCATTTTCGATTCGAGGACATTACAACGATTGGGAATCCCTGTGGTGGAATACAAATATGAAGACCGCACACATTAAGTCAAAGCTTGAATTGTCGCATGCATGTACATAAAGAGTCATCACTTATGAATGCATTGGAAAAAAAAAAAAAAAAATTGTGATTATAATTGTGAGTAGGGGGATGCTATATAGGGAATAAGAGAAAGGTAAAGAGGGAGAGTTTTTTTCCTCTATATTTTAAACGTAGGACAGATAAATTAATATAAACCGATGATATGATAGTAGCAGAGGCAGTCGGTTAGCCATTGTACGTGTGTTTGTATATAAATAGATGATAAATTTGATATGTAAGCTTAATCAAAAATGGGGAGTGACACAATGGTATGTTTTTAAGTTCACATACTACTTCTACATGCATGCAGATAGTGATATTTGCTCGAGAGGAGGAATAAAAAAAAAATAAAAAGTAAAAAGTAAAAAATAAACAGCGACAACAAATCTACATTCTTGACTAGCATTTTATATCATTTATAACAAAATATACCGCCTACAATTTTTTTTACTCGTTTTGCACGTACACATGCTCTTACGCGAGCGAACACACAACTAAAAATAAATTCCAAATCCAGCAGATGTGCGGTTATAAAATATGAATTGTAAAAGAAAAAAGCCAAACATTTCTACTTTCTGTTCATCTCTGTGTGTGTAATGGATGACGATGAGGATGATGATGATGATGATGATGTTCATTTTTTGTGTTTTATTTTTTTGCCTTTGCTGCTTTTTTTTTGTTTTTTGCTCAATAGAGTTCTTTTGCCACGAGAGAGAGAGAGAGAGAGAGAGAGAAAGAGAGAGTCATTCAGTCATACACATAACTTACATATGTACGTTCATTTGTTATATTTTGCAATTATAGCTGTTGTTGTTGTACTTGTTATGTATCTGCGTATGGTTTCAGTACATTTATTTATTTATTTATTTATTTATTTATTTATTCATTATTATTTTTTTTTTTTTTTTCTCTTTTAAGCATATTGTACACATATTTCACTAGAACTTTTACTTGTCAAAACGGATATGTCGGTCTTTTTAAATGCTACTTCAAGAAATAACGAAAAAAAAAAAAAAACTAAAAAAAAATACTCTGAAGTGTTGATGATATATGTATATCTATGTGTTTGTGAAAAATGTTCATTTAATTCGGTATATTAAAAGTTAAGACATAATATAAGGAAAAGAATTCAAAAAAAAAAAAAAAAAAAAAAAAAAGAGCAACGACCTTCGTTAACGCAGATGTTTTCTCATATCCATAAAAACTCTTGAAATTCCTTTCTCTCGCTCTTACTTCTATTAAATTAAGAATTTGCAAAAAAATTAAATTAATTAAACATGAAGATGCTTTTAATGTTTTGAAGTGAGTCTACGATTAAGATTTTTTTAAATAAATTCTCGGGCAAAAAAATATATATATATATATATATTTGAAAAGATGAAAATTAGGTCATTGTAGTATCTTTTGAACTTTGTATGAGCTGGCAACAATAAACCGAAACAAATTGGAAAGCTATCAATGGGCGGTGTGATACTGTCTTCCCGTAAGGTCAGTACACGGGCATAGCAAAAATTGATGGTGAATTTCTCTCTGCTACAATTATTTCAGAGAACATTCACAATTCTGTCTTCAAGCGCTTATCGAATTAACGTCTTCGCCTTGAAGTCGATCGGCATTTTACGATCACATAGATTGGATATGATCCCACCCAATGTTAACTAATTAACTTTTCAATGTATTCTATATTTGAAATTTACCCAATATTCACACTCTGGACTTATGTACAGATGCAATCTATACGTAATGGTGAAATTGATTTACTCCTAATGCGGTTGGTTGGTAATGAAGTCTACGTTAATGGTTAAAAGTGTTTTGCATTTGAATTCGAAAAGGAGATACTGTGCCAATTTGAACAATTATTGTCAACAATAGAAGCGAATGTATCCAACAATTGAAAGGAAAGATATGAATAGTCGCTGCCGCTGACGATCAACTAACTGCTGATGAGCAGTTCTTCTGAATAATGCTAATAAACCAGAACTGCATAAATGTTATCAACTTCTTGACGCCTTCGGACACGTACGCATATATTTATTTGTTTATAATTATAATTATAATTATAATTATCATTAATAAAAAGACGAATGATGGCTTTTTCATGATTTTCTATATGCACTTTTATTGCGTTTATCCGAATTGTTTTTCTTTTTAATCCCCGCATTAAAAAATGAAATGAACTCATCGTGTTCTCTTCATAAAACCAAGAAAAAAATTCGTCTTTGAATAAGTTAAGGTTCAATTGAAGTGTTGCGAAACCAATGGAAAATATTTTCTACCAAATTATCTAAATGCCTTTTTTAAATGAAAAAAAATGCAAAAATGCTCAAAATTAGCGGAAGGTTCTAAAATATTGTATCAATTTTTCTCGATAAATATATTCAGAAATATATACAAATTATATACGCGAGCCGATTATTGCGTTAACATATTTTATTGAGCTTATGACACATACTCGTGTGCGTGCATAGACAAGACAGTAACTATGTTTATACGCCTATGAATTAATTTCACCTACGGTTCTGAGAAGGAATAACGCCAAAACACTACTCTGTCTACTCAAATGATATCATTTAACTTAGTTTAGGAATATCCGTGAAAAACCTCAAGCTTTCACAGTTTTCTACCTTAACCCGAATTCTTTGTATTCGTTCCAATACATGACCGTTACAATATATTTAATCAGTTATAGGAAAAAGTCAGCTCAAGCAAATCGGGGCATTTTTACACTGACACGTCATCTTGCTGGGTCTGGGAGATATCTGTAAGAATGCCTAGACCCATGTCTACCATAGGTTAAAAATTATAGATTTTGCTTCTTATGGACGATTTTCTGATGGAGCCGCAACGATAAGCCCGCGAACTCGATCTGATTAAGCTATCCAAGCAAGTGCACCCATTACAGGCTCCCTGTGGGCTCGCAACTTGATCAAGTATTGGGCAAGTTTCAGATATCTATCTGTGATGCGTATTTGGAACACAAGACAAACACAAGAAGATAAATTTCGTATAAACCAACGTTCCTTCACTTATTGCATGCATAGTATACTTAAAAAAAAAAAAAAAAAAAAAATCATTTCTAATTAATGTCTCTAACAAATAAATCTACAAAGCTTAGTTAAGAAGAAGGCGCTTGGCAACTGAACCAATATTGCCGTCAGAATGACAATATTTTAATATTGAAAAATACAAATTCTTGCCAACATTTGAACAATAATTTCAATCAACAATGTCGTCACATTGAAAAGTTGTTGTTAAAATAATTTTATTATACAAATTTTTTTCTATAAAACGCCGCCTGATAAGGCAAGCCTGATAAAAAGTAATATATAAACTAGCAAGAAAACGCTCACTCACAATATTCACTCATTTAAAGCGAATTCTGGATACTCTTCAGTAAGAGAAAAAATCTTTCTTTACATGTCGGCTACTGGAGTGAATCCTAATTTCTAATCGTTACTACTCTGGAGGGGGGCCTTGGAAGCATAGAACTGACATTGATTATATGGAATAAGAAAAGAGAATCATTTGAAATTTTCCATCAATTTTTTGAGATTGTTTCAATGGCCGCAACTGATGTAGAATTCTATAGGAATTACAATCATTCTCAGATTTGACATACAAATGCCATACATTAAGTGCAAAATTTTAATGCGGAAATTGAATTTTTAGTTCAATTTTTGTAGCTCTTTAAAGCTTCGAAATCGAACGGAACGAATGAAAGACACACGTGGTCAACCCAATACAGAAATTCGTCCTTATTAGGAAAAGGAATACGTTTTGCAATGTCTCCGATACCCACACCCCTGAATGTTACAAACGGAATAAGAAACTTGACCCGATCCGTCTTTCGATGCTGAATGCGAACACGGCGCCGGCGTCTATATGATTATATTATATATTATATTGTCGGGTATGTATAGCATTTAGAATTAGGAATAAACAACACTGATTACAAATATTTTAATGAACTGTATTTTCACTGGCGAACTTTTCATTTTGCAAGCTTTATATTTACTACGCATACTAAATGGGTAAAAATTTAGGGTATAAGAAGGGAAGAAAGAGTCGCACTACTCTTGCGTTATTCTCACAATCTATGGGTGGGTAGTGGATGATGACTGCACTACTTGGAGAAAAAGTTCGATAAGCGAATAAAGATTCCATCGTAGGCTTAGAAGCATTGAATATGAAATGTAATATATTAAAGTAACAACAACAATTTTCATTATTAAACTCACTAAGCAAAAAAAAAAAAAAAGAATAAAAAAATAAAAAAAAAATAAGTAAATAATAAAATGGAAATAAATAAAGAATAATAAAGCTCTTGTGGTATACGTATTTTAGAGCTCGAAAATATTTAAAACGTACAACCAGACAGACAGACAGATAGACAGACACACACGCACACACACAGACACAAATTTGATGAAATCATCCACATGAATAAGTACATGAAAAACAGTGTTCACAAAAAAAAAAAAAAAAAAAAAAATTTAAATACGACAATTATTCAAATAAGTCAACAATGAAACGTAATTATACACTTAAGCATGCACACAGTAAGGAAAAAACAAAATAAATTCAAATTTTTTAATTTCATTGTTTTTTTTTTTTTTTTGTCCATAACGAGATTATGAAAATATTACGACCTCCTCTCGTAAAGCAATATTCACTGATAAGATACCGAAATATACGCGAGAAGATAAGATTGCATGCTTAATGGTTATCACCATTGGCATCAAAAAATGTTCCTTGCTTATGAAACAAAATAAATTAGCTTTACTTTGTCTGGCATTGATTTTATTAATGGTTTACTCTTAATGTGTGTGTATGTAGAGAATAGGGAAGCGATGTCCTTCTATAAACGATATTTACCCCACCTTCCATTTACTCTTGTTTACTCCTGAAATTTTGTTTTGTAATACGTCTCCAAAGGCATGAGCATTGATTCACAAGAGCTCTCGCAATCAATCAAAGAATCGCGTACGCAAGCAATCAAAAGTATTGCGTAAGCTATACAATCTAAACAAGTGTGTGTAAGAAGCAAGTCTCTCTTATATTTGAGTGATTTAAGAATTATTTATATATGTGAAGTTATAGCCGCTGTTGGGAATTCCATGAGAATGAATCAAAAAAAATATTAGTCTTAGAGTGTCCAATATGTACTTCCGAAGAATAAATTAGCAAAATATGCAAGACGGTTAAGCAAGGAGTCCTCATAATTATGCAAAGTAAGATAGTGTTCTAAGAAACATGTCTTCAATATTGACCGATGAGCAGTGCAACTGGAACAAGGCTTGATTATATCACGGCGGCCGATGACATAAAGCCGGATGATAGTCGGACACTGAATACCCCTGTGGCAAAGGTACGTTAATATACACCTTATACGATGCTGTCACACTTCACAGATTACTGATCGGTTCTTACAACAGCACAACATCTCCTAATTGTTACAAGAGCGATATTCGATCGTAGCTGTAATGGGTGCTTGCATGGACACACACCCACAGCCGCGTTTTTCCGACCATTACACCATGTCACACGTATAAAAAAAAAAAAAGAAAGTAATTTATTTACGTTTGGATTAACCAAAATCAGCATTATTTCGAAACGCAACCCTGCAATTCGATGTAACACTCCAGTAGGTAACAGAAATTCATTTAACCTAAATTGCATCTTCTTCTCTACGAAGCAAGCAAGTGAATGAAGGGTAAGTTACGCAAATTGCGTTCTGCAAACAATACCTAACATTTTTGTTTTTATTGTAATTATAGTTTACAGAGGTACTTACCATCAACTGGAAGGTTCGTGAGTGTAAAGGGAAAACTCACTGACTAAGTGAGTAAGTAAAATAGATTTATTTTATGCATGTCCCCGTAATCGAAGTCTTTTATAAAATGAAAAAATGCACTTACCGTAAATAGCTGCCACTTTCGCTGCCATGCATTAGAACATGACTGCTGCCGGAAGAAAGATAGGTTTGGGCGTTTGTTAAATCTATATAATCGGCAGAGGTGAAAGGTCGTATTGTATTGCTGTTTGTTGTCACACTACCGGAACGACTGGCCTGCTGAGTATGAGAAGTATATGAGATCAAGTGTTGCTGTTGCTGCTGTTGTTGTTGTTGCTGTTGTTGCTGTTGCTGTTGCTGTTGTTGTTGCTGTTGGGTAAACGATTTTGCGATCGTCATTGGCATTAAAGAACCTGCAGTATTGCTACCACTATTGCCCACACTAGTGGAAGCCCCAACAATCGGTGATGGTATTGATCTAGGTATGCATGAAGTTGTCACATTCGATTGCGGAGTATGAGCGATACTTGTATAATGCTGCAATAATAAATTAAACACCCAACGACATATTAAGACAAGCACACGATATTACTATCTTTTGCAAAACAAAAAAAAACAAAAAAAAAAACAAAAAAAATAAAAAAAAAAAAACACAAACAAATATGTTTTATAACTTTTAATAATTCACATACAAACAAACAAAACTCTCTTTGACCGCGGCTTTCAAAGTTTGTAAGTTTGTTTGCGCAGAGGAGAAAAAACGACATCCACTATAGATAAAAAAAAAAAAAAACACACACACACACACACAAAAAAACACAAAAAAATAGTAATAATAAAAAAACACTTACCATTTGCAAGACATCACACTCCTTAGGCACCACCAACAATTTCAATTCCGAAGGCGTTTGCTTGATCATCGACACTATGGTACTGTAGGCGATACCAGCAATTGGTGTGTTGTTCACCATTAGAACACGATCGCCTGTCTGCAGGTTGGCATAGTAAGCGGGTCCATTCGGATGTACTTCTTTTATAAAAATCGTTTCCATAGCTTTCACTTGGTACGGTTCGGATGCTTCCTACACAACACGAACATATTTGCAAAAGTGATGAAAAAAAAAAAAAAAACAAAGAAAAGAAAAAAACACAAAATTAGTAAGAAAAAAAAAAAAATAAATAAATAAATAAAAAAAATAAAGATAAAATAACAAAAACAAAAACAACAAAACGGTTAAATTATGTTGTAGCGTTGAAGTTTATAAACGTTGCTGTTGTTGCTAGTATTGTTGATGATGACGATTATCGTCATCATAATAAGAGATGGCTGGAGAGCGTATAAAGTGGAATGAATGAGTGAATGAAAGTAAGTGTGCAGAAAAACAAAAATCACTTCCAACGCTATTGAAAATAATACAAAATTAGAGTACAACATACACGTATAACAAACAACTGCAATGGCTTCAACGAGTGAGTTACTTATTTAGTCAGCTAGCTAGCGAGAGTTGGGCTTAAGCCGAAACTTAAATACTTCTTTCTCCTTGCTTTTACTATTGAAAATATTTAAAACGATGAAAAGTAGTCGCGAGAATTTCAGAAGCGGCTCTTAGGTATATTTGTGTTTACATTTCATATGAATACGGGCATCTATTCTTTCAAGGTAGCAGATAAATATAATAAAAAAGCCAAAGATAAAAGATAATGATACTTAAAAATAAAATATGTAAACATATCCATTAAAACATAACTACAGCAGAGATAATGAACTTAGTATACTTTGTGCAAAGATGATTTGATAATCAACAAAGCATGACAAAAATAAGTGTTAAATATGGTAAAAATAATTGAATATGAAAGATGCGTATTCGTGCATGGATGCTATGCCGCACAGTGGTACCAATATGATTCCGATACATATCGAAGTTGAAAGAATCCCTATCTATCTATCTATCTATCTATCTATCTATCTATCTATCTATCTATCTATCTATCTATCTATCTATCTATCTATCTATCTATCTATTTACATATAATGCGATTGAAATATTTATTATGTATGTAAATGCGTGTGGAAAAATTATTGGTACGATATACTCACATACACCTCTATACTGGTATTTCAAATTCATAGACCGTCGGTACTCTTCTTCTCAACATACTTGGATTTTTTTCATTACATTTTCCTCTAGCTACCCTAAGAACATCTTTCATTTTTCACCGCTTTCCCATCTTGAATATCAATTTTCTTTTCTCCATCTTAAATGATCTAAACCCATTCACGGCAAGCCGTACGAAACAGTATAGGCCAAGAAAAAAACAAAGATGCATAACTTTTGAAACGACTTCCGACATAGACCCACATTATGCATTAATTAAAAAAAAAAAAAAAACGGATTACCCTATATATAATTTGGATGTTCAAAATATAATAGATTGGGATAATCAGTTCCTTAAGGCTGCAGATCACAGACTATGCTAGGGTGGAATCAAAAAAATGTACATTTCTCTATCTACTACTGCGATCAAAAAGTAAGACCAATATGATTTTTTCTTTATTAAAGCTATTCCGGTCCCTTGTTGCGAATAGCTTCGCGCAAACGACGCATAACACTCAAATATTATTCCTTGTTAACGGTTTGGGGCGGCGAAATGAATTCATCCTACGCAACATCGCGATAATCGGAGAAAACTGTTAACACCATACAGTTAACTGTAACGTGGCTCATCTTTTGCAATATATTCGCTAGATTGATCAGTTATTCCGAGAACGTATACATAGACGCAAGTGTCATCTCCCATAATAATAAGTTTCATAGCCGATTGATTGTTCTTTGCTCAAAAAAACGATCCATCATAAAAATCGGAAAAAATACTTTTCGTATCGTAAAAAACCAAGCCCCGTTGACACTAACCACTGTTAAAATGCCTCAGACAACTGTTACAGTGCTAGCACATGGGCATTTCCAATATTCGACATACCTCTGTAATTTAACTTGACCTTTAACTTGAATATTGGTCATATCTTTTGGCCACAGTATTATATGACGAGCGTCTTTGGTCGGCAGACTTCTCTTAAGTTCTTCTCTTATTACTCGACTAAACCCTTCAATGGACGAACTGATTAATAAAAAATTCATTTACAAATGGTTCTAAATAATGCTTGATTGCCCTCTTCGAAAAAACATGGTGAACATCTCTTAGTCTCGCTTGAAAGACATTCAAAGTCATTTATATTGTTTCTGGCATTTCGTCGACCCAGCTTTAATAATTGTTTCTGGGTGTAAGAATTATAGTAATATACACTTTCTGCCCAAATAACATAAATCGTAAATGGCTCTCTATGGCATCAAACTTCAGAATAATATCTTCCTCTCTTGAAAGTAAAGCGACGAAATCATACTACTTTAGAGAGTAGTACAGTGGTATGTATACGTGTAAAAGAAAAAAATAAAAGGAAGAAGAAGAAGACAAAAGGATGAAATCAAAACGAATAGAATAAGAAAGTAGCAATCATTTTAGATGGAGTCCTCGATAGCCACGACCTCAAGCCAAAATACATTATGATTATAAAACTTATTATGAAACCTGAGTTTATCAGTTGCTAGAGTGAGACGATTTTGACATTAGCTTTTTAAGTAGTTTTGGAAAAAGGTTTAAGTTTGTCTGTAGATCATATCTTTACCTACTTTCACATTGTAGGCAGAAGAATAATTACTTTTGCCCGCAGCACTTTTAGACGATCTGTGTAAATTTGCGATGGGTACCAATTCTTGGTGTGTAATCTGCTCTGAATTATAAATTACTGTAATTAACTCTTTTACTCATTAAAAATAAATTAATCGAAGTAAGTGAAATAATGCATGAGAGAACAAAAATGCTATAGTGGTATGACATTATATGATATGAGTTCAGTTGTATGATATGTGTTGAGTTCAGCTCAATAGCTGAACTGAATGAACATAGTAAAACAGCTGACAATCGTTTCAATTCAATGCAATTCGTTCCAATGAAAATCTTTATGTTTATCTATCATCGGCAGACCACGCCCATTTCCCATCTTAATGCCTGACCATTTTCTTATCTTAATTTTTGCGATCGTTCACGTTCCAAGAATGTGCGGCAGTTAACGGACAGACAGTAATCTATATTCAGAATTTTTTGCTGATCTGCTGACCAACAAACTGTATGTTTCAATTATATATACGAAAGAAAGCAGTGCTCTAACATTTAATTTGTATCCACAAAGCGAGTGCCAACATACGATGAAACGAATTAAAGAGCGAAAATTGCCATTCCGCGTATAAAGTCGATATTATATATCTTTATAATATAGATTTGGTTAGCATAAGAATCTGAGGTGATCTGGTGATGATCGTTGACTGATATTAACTAAAACTCCCGCAAGATAAATAAAGCTAACGTTCATGTTCTCTATCTGCATAATATAGATTTGGTTAGCATAAGAATCTGAGGTGATCTGGTGATGACCGTTGACTGACATTCATTAATTAAAACTCCTGCAAGATAAAAAAAAACTAAATACTGAAACCTTGCACACATATATTGCGGTCATAAAAATAAAGTAAAAATTACATTTTGTGCAAATATTTAACCGTTCAGTCAATTGACAAACAACTTGCTATCGTTGATATCTTTATCTAATTTTCGCATAATCTGCAATTATCATATTGTCAATGCATGCGTCGTTTGTCCAAAAATTCGCAGTGAACTAACTTTTGGTTCGTCTTAGTGTCTACGTTTTACTTCCAGCATACCACTGTTCCTAACTAGCAGCAATCGAACGGGTTAACACAATTGATAGACAGAGTTAACTGTTGTTTTTTTTTTTTTTTTGTTTATTTTTTTCTAAAACTTTAACCGTTATACTTATTTATAACTTCTGGTTATTTTGTTATTTATTATTGCTTGCTTACCTGCGGCCAGGAGGGATCATCTTCCGGTGGATAGGCAATAAAATGACGTAAAGTGAAACCAAAACCCTGATTAGGTCTTCTTCGTATAACAACCAGTTTGGGTTGTGGCACAGCAGCCGTTGTGTTGCTTGGATTCTGCAACATTATGTTGAAATATTTTTAATTTTAAAACACGTCTTCTTAGGCATAGAATTTAACCGGTAAGATTGTTAATAATTAATGTCTTCATTCGGAGTAATTAGAGGAGCATTGGAATCCATTGCAGCCATTTTATAGACATTCTCTACAGATAGATATTGAGTTACACTTTGCGTACACGTTGCGCCCGTCAGGTTTTCCACTAACTGTATCCTTTACAGTTTCATTTGCACAAAGGTTAATATCCAGCCAATGATGTGTGCAATGAAAATTATTGAACGAGAGGGAGAAGGAAGTGCTGCGATATTTGCACGCTTTAATAATTAAGAAGGGGAGAGGGAAAGAGAGAAAGATATCTCATCTAGCCATTATTTATGAGTTTATTAAACTGATGTTAAGCCATCTTATCATATCGTTTATGTTGTTTTATAAAGTCTGTTGCATAGTGATTTAAGCGATAAACAAAACTGTAAATAGAAAGAAAGCATGACAAGATGTTATGCGTTATTGAATTTATTAACAGCAGCAACAGCAGCAGCAGCAGCAGCAGCAACCAAACAACAGCGGTATTAAGTGTAATTTAAACATTTACATGTACATAAACATGTATATATATCTATATATATATATATATATAAATGATGATGGTGATGATGATGTGAAATTAATTTCAAATCTCATATTAAATTTCATGTAACCGCTTAAAATTCGATTTTAAACTTTCATTTGCTAATCACCTTTACATCTGCTTGTCAGCTTCGTTCATTTACATATTTATGATTAACATAAAATCTTATTTATGCGAATATATTCATTCATTTGTTGCAAGCATGATTTAGCGACAAAATAAATTATTAAAATTTATTTATTGTGAAGATGCAAAAAAAAACAAACAAAAAGAAAAAAATCGGTTTGAGATTTGAATCCTACTCTATCTTATTCTCCAATTAAATAATGATCAATAAAAGAATCAAATCTGTCATCTGTTAAACCATGGCAATGGCAAATTCGATTTGAAATAAATCTCTTTCTCATCACTCAGCATCCATTTTTAATTAACTTGCAAACAATAATTGATTGCAAGAAACGGTGAAAATCGATTTCATTATTATTTCGATCGTAATGTCTAATCATCAGATTTCGCCTTCTTATATATCGCACACAACACATCTTCAGGAGTAATGTTATGCAGGCTAGCAGTGACAGCGTATGCTTTACGCCTTACTATATATTCAAGGAAAGGATCAAGTTCGTGCCCTTTTCCCAAACAAAAGATAGCATTGGTAAATACTTGATCGATCCTACGAAGCCAAAAGTCTTGGCGTATGACTAATGAAGACGAATTCACATAGATATTGGTAACAACAAAAACCAAAAAAAAAACTGTTAAGACATTTGTTAACTCAGTCGAAAGTAATTGCGTTTTGAGATTCGCTTGCGAAAAGATTCGCTTCGATTAAGACCGTAACGCTTTGCAGGCTTGTTGGCAATTTCAGGTATGCAGGTGGTTCGCTTGTTTCCGATTTGAAAATTCCAATGAACAGTTTGGCAATTAGGGGGGAGTCAGACATATTTCATTTGAAAAACATTGCTATCGAATCGCTAAACATTGACAAAAAGTAAGTTTTTAAACCGCGATATCCGGACACCATTGGAGAGTTAGCAGTGAAAAATTGAACAAACCGTGAAAATTATAACGAGCAACAAGAAGTGGATCCGAGGTCGAAGCTTGACTTGACGCCATCTACGCCAATATTCTAAGTCTTAGGTGATATGTATAATGAGGACGGCCCTAAGAATGCAAGACTTGCGTTTCACAAAAACAATTATTTCTTCTATACCAACTACCGTGACAGACTTAATTCACTTGTCAAATATTTTATTATTTTTTAGTTGCTTCAGCTACAAAAAGCTAATAATTAGATTTTGCCTCTCCAGGGAATCCCGATATATGATGGAGTGAAGTAATTAGATCTATGTGATACACATTCCCTGGTCAATTCTTATACTACGTTCCTACTACAATGGATCAATTTTCATCATGATATATTAAAAATTAGACCTCTTTAGTATATATAAAGTTTAACATTCCATAACAAGCTTTGTATGCGATCATGTCCCAAAAATAGACTTACTTGATCCAAACGTTATATAAAATTACTCATATGAACCAATTTTCATCGCAAAATATCAAAAAGTAGACAATTTTGCCGTATGAAGACTTATTTTTCATTGGAAACATTGTATGGAATCGAATCGCAAAAATAGATCGATCCGAACAATTTTCGGTAACGTTCATCCTTGGCCCAAAACATATCAGTTTATCATATTTCATTAAAAATATCACAAAAATTGGGACTTGCATGTTATAGACAAAAGTACATGGACAGACGGACAGACAAACAAGCTTAGATCACAAAATGATTCTGAATTTAATTTGTGTGCCAAAAGTTATGTAGGTCGTAATTAAATGAGGATTTCACGTTGTATATGTCTTAAGTATTCGGGTAAGAGTTGTTTTTAATGAGTCCTTTTAGTTGCTATTTATGAAACGAGAAAATTATCGCACTTCTACTCTCTAAAATCTGGTAAGAACATTTACGCAACCAGAGAATGATGGGGACCCGCCGTTCTGGTTAGAGTAAATAATTACTATTAGTTTTAGTTGTCAGTACAATTGTTATACCCTACCAAGCCTCGTCTATGTTTTATGTTGATGTGTGTAGTTTACCTTTTCTCATACCGATTGGAATTTGATTCTGAATCGATATAAGTTTGTCTCCCCATCTTTTATGCTTGTGTTTAATGTACACGTCGCAATTTTCAAGATAGTTTGATGAATCTTCAGTCATTATATGAATACATGTGTGTATTAAGCGACATGGTATAGGGTATTTAATGGTAGGCCATGGCCCACTTATAACATTTTCACTTGCTTTTGTCTTCATTTAATGTATAAACAAAAATTATTTTTTATTTTTTACTTTTTATTTTTTTTTTTTTTGTTTTTTCTGGGAAGCTTAGCTACGAGCCGTTGTATGTATGCATTGATTTGTATACATTTTTATAACTGTACGGCAAGTGTTAAAATTTTTTGGTAAAAATTAATGAAGATTTAAATTTTTCTTTTTTGTTTTGTTTTTTCACCGAGTATCTCCACATTAAAGTAAACAAGATAACATACTAAAAACACAATAATAATAATAATAATAATAATAATAATAATAACAACAACAACATAAACAATAACAATTCAACAAACTAACACATCAGCGACTAAGCGGGCTGTCCAGGCAGGCAGGCAGGCAAGCAAGCAGCCAGCCAGCCAGCCAGCCAAAGCCAGCCAGAGCCAGCCAGAGCCAGCCATCACCAAACCAGTAAATATGTAATGCATGAATATTCATTAAAATATCAAGGAGATGTGCGCGTATGTTTTTGCTTTTACACTTATTAAATAGCAAGAGCAAAATGAAGTATAAAATAAAGTTAAAAATAAAACCAAAAGACGACTACTGGCATTCAGGGTCAGTTCAACTCACTGCTCACTGGGAACACATGTACTTACATTTGCTTATATTTCGGTGATGATTAATTTTAAACATTTTCGTAATGTAATAAACAGCTTCCATATAATTACATTTACCGCAATTCCATTACACAAAGGTTTTGTATAAAAAATTTTATTTTGTTTTTTATGCACGAGGTGTGTTCGAAAAAGAAAGAATAGGTGACTTTTCAAATTTTATGGACTACGTATATTCGAATTTCGATTTTCGAATTTTTATCGCGAGTGTACTTTGAGCAAAAAAACGTATTTATGAGTGATGCAAGCTTTTCACAGAAGGCCGAGAAGATGTCAATGACGATGCCCGCTCTGCATGCCCCAGCATGTGTCAGCAACCGATGAAAAAGATTGAAACAGTGAAGAAAATTGTTATGGGAATCGTCGTATCATTATTAGGGATGTTGGTAAAGATGTCGGTATATCAGTTGGACCAACCAGTCGTTGATATTGCACCACGATAATGCGCCAGCTCGTGTGTCATTTCCCGGTAATCATGCTTCAATCATCGTATTCAGCGGACGTGGCCCGCTACGACTTCTCCCTGTTCCCAAAATTGAAAAGACCGCATCGCTGAAAGAAGAGCTCAAGGTCGTACCATAAAGCGCATATCAGAAGTGCATCGAGAATTGGAAAAAGCCCTGACACTACTATATATAGTCACTAGGGGGAGTGGGGGGGGGGGGGGGATTACTTTGAAGGCGACGAAATAAATATTTTCCGAGGAAAATAAAAATCCAATTTTTTTTTTGAACACGCCTCGTATATGTAAAATCTATCTATCATAGAGTTACAGTGTTGTAAAGGATTTAAGCGGCACAGTTTTAACGAATTAGACGAAATGCAGCATAAAACTACGAGACAAGTTTCTTCAATTTTCATTTATTTTCATTTCAGTTTTACGAACAATTGTTTCTTTCTTTTTGGACACCTGGTGAATGAGCGTTAGGTATATAAAAGTAATTAACCTAATTTCTTTTTTAAATCCCAATTCATTGTTTTAAACACGTGTGCACTTATTTGAAGTTTCTGACGATAATGGAGAGAGAGAGAGAGAGAGAGAGAGAGAGAGATAATGTTCATAAGTTATGCAATAGGTTTTTTTCATGTATTCAAATAGTATTAATTTTCTATAGTCAACATCAATGAAATACTACGAGCGACGGACGTATCATGTCAAATCGTCAAACTTGAACACAAATCGGATTTCTATAAAATCTTTTATCCTTTTTTCAAATACAAAACACGTCAAGTCAAATTTATTATCAAACGAATTTCTTCGTTTAGCTTACAGTTTAGTATAATTTATGGAAAAAAACTTCTTTAAAGAAAGAAAACCACAAATATTGGAGGCCAGTCTTTACGCGTTTTTTATAAACTGAACATAATTGTTTTGAATGTTAATAAGATTAAGCTTACGTATGAAATAAGTTTGCATTCGCTTACAATAAAGCGATTCCATTAAAAGTTGATTACGGGGGATGCGATCTAAAGATGTTGATACGCAATCTAAAATAAACTTTTAAACTAACATACATGATATTTTGTGAGCTAGATTTACAACATCGTACGACAAGTTTGTATTCATTTTGCTTCAAAGATCACCTAACATACATACATACATGCATATGCATTCAATTTTGAATGGATTTTAGCCGGTCGATCAGTTCGCCTGGATAATCACTGTAGTGTAAGCATTTTCCTGGCCGTAAAAGATTAGCCTGCCAGTTTGAAATTTTGGCAGAAAAATTGAATGTTCATGCACGTAAGTTGATATTGAAATCGGTTAAAGGACACACGTTTGTCGTAGAACGTAAGCTAAAAATGTCTGTTCTTTCGTGATGTTTTGCTCATTGTTAATAAACTACAGCAAATAAATCGCCAAAAATTGGAAAATACATTCTATGGACGATGCTATAGTGCCTGCAAAAACATTGGTAATGGAAAACATTGACTACGCCTCCCCCCCTTATACTTTGTTATCCTAATTGCATTTTAAACGTAAATCTTCTTCAATAGCTTTACGTAATGTACAGAGACAAGTTTTAAAATCCCATAAAGTATGTAAGTTCTTGGCCAGTTTCAAATTCCGAGTGCACCCCATCATGCCTGGCCGTCCATCTGACGGCCTGCTCAACTGTGTAGTATCTCTCGTAGAACGTTCTCCAGTTCGCAAAATAAAAGACAACGCCTACAAATTTGCAAAAAAAAATTTTAAAATTTCCGCATACATGTAATGCCGCCACGTCTATGTAGCAAAACACCTTTGAACACCTTTGCTTTCTATGTTTTTACTTGTTACTCATAACGTACAACACATGCACCATAGAAGTTTTCATTTTTACCCCGCACCCACTCATTTTTATAGAGCATGAACATTTCGTTCTCTTTCTTTTTTTTACTCTTTCTTAGGACCATGGCGATGGGTATAACAGATTCGATTACGACTGAATATAATTTTCTTACTTGTTTCTTTCTAATCTCTTTTACGATAGGAGCGGTGGGTATAAAAGATTCGATCGTAAGTCATTGAACAAATTGCCCTGAACGATGAGAACGAATACCCACAAAAAACTGGAGTTATATCCATTTTGTCGAAGCGTTTGCAAACACTCAAAAGGAAGCTTCAAAGATGCTAGAAAGTCTAACCGGGACTTGTACTTGACCGGGATTAAGTACAGAGTCCATCCATCTAAGCATATCTAACCTGCTGTCTGCTATTCTCCGTGTACTTATATGGCTTTAGACTTTGAACAGAAACATTGAAAGTTCTTGCATAAAGGTTTGCATCGAAAATCGTCGAAATCGGTCAGAAGACATACGTATAGTATATGCCCCTGTTTTCGAGTGCAAACAAATTAGATAGATATAGCGATAAAAATTTCAAACTTATTTTAGGTATGATCCTAGAGTACCTGCACCAATATGGAAAAAAGTCAACCGCATTCATTTAGGAGTTTAAAGCATTTAAACTCCATTTTTTCTTGTATTTTCATCCTACGAATTTATTGAGTTGTGTATTGTGAAAGTACTCTGAATTTTGAATTTTGTCTATAGTGCAAGAAGAGTTAGAAAAAGAGCCTTAAGAATATTCAAAAACTTGATCGTCCGAAAAGTGATCAAGTATTCATCAGACTTGGCAATGTTGGTGCGAATATAAAGTTTTTTAATATGAAAAAGGAACAAACCTAAAAGAAAATTGCTAAGGGGACTCCAAAATCTGATGAAAATTTTACGCGATATTCGTATTCCTAATGTGTCAAATTAGGCGAAATTTATTCTAAGGTAACGAATGATGAACGCACTGTGGATTATCTAGCTTACATACCCCAGCAAGGTGTGCTAACTGGCCCAAAAAGTGAGTTAAATTGCGCGAGTATGACGAGTATTAGAAATATGTTTTGGTAAATTCGTAGCACCGGGACAGACCTCTATGGCAAATTTTACATCATAAACGTCATTAGTGTTCCACTTGTGTGTGGTTTGTTAAGCAAAGAACTTGTATTCAATTTTGTTTCCGAAATGAAACTATAATGAGAGTAAAATCTACGCATACGATCCGGAAATAATCGATTAATTGAACGAATATCGTGCAAAAGGTGAGCCAAGATCGACAAAACTGCGCCAAATTCACTCAAAAATCATTAATAGTGATGTTAACAGTTTTCTTCGATTATTGTGGTGTGGTGCGCTATGAATTCCTTTCGTCCTTGAGAACATAAATTTGTAACAAGGAACATTATATGAGGTTGAGGATCACTTTGAAGGCGACAAAATAGATTTTGTATAATAAATAAATCGAAACAAGAAAAAATTAAATTAATTTTACTTTTTGGAAACAGATTATGTTATAAAAAAAAGTTGTGTTTCTTTTTTATGTCTGCGTCGAGAGCAGGCAGTGTCAGGACTAAACAGTATCAATAATAATCAGCTTTAAGATTCATTGAATACCAGTCGAAAGATTCGATCACAGCCGGAGCTAATTTTCCTGCGTTTTTTTTTTTTCTTGAAACAGAACAAAACGATGTGCAAAATGCATTGACATCTACATATATGTCTACATACATACATAACATAAACAAAAAAAAAGACGAAAACATTCATTCCACAAACAGATGCAACGTTAGATACTTTTGTATACTGGGAGATATGGCATACGAGAAAAATTTAGTGAATATATTGAGTCTAAATTTCTGAAGGTTCCGCTTTGACGTTATCCTCTTACATAGAGAAACGATAAAACCAAAAATAAAAAAGATCCCATTTGCCGTATCTAGAAGTACTAGCATTTATATATACAATCGGCAAAAAGTAATCATTTTAAATGGTTTCAGTTAATCGATTCCTTTTCAGCAATTTTTAGGATCGTTTATAACCTGACCACGTTCCTCTTTAAATATTTACGCAGTGATTGTGGCGATGCATTTCAATTTGTAATGTATGAGCTAAATTGACACTTTACGATTTATAAGCGGGTGACGGACCAATGGACAGACTTGACTAAATTAACTTGAAATTTTACGCTGATTAAGAATATAACCAGTGTGCTAACTTGGATTTCCTTATCATTTGTATACTTAGTTGATACAAACGGATTGTTATCTTAATTATGGCCCTGCTGTGGTCGTTATAAAAACTTAAAAACAAAAAAAAAACAAAAATCAAATCAAATCAAGAGAAGGTAAAATGATATAAACTATAAACTAAGCAAAATAATAATGAAAATTTACATAACAATAAGAAAAAAATGAATAAAATTCAATTAAGTGTGATGTGAAAAATTGACCGGTCAACGACCGTAACGGTCGAGAAATATAGGCAACTAAGTGCCGTAAGCTAAAATTTATATATATATATATATAATAATGCATGTATATTATTAAGTTAAATGTTTGTCTGTCTATCAGACTGACTGTCTGTCTGTCTGTCTGTCTGTCTGTCTCTACTCGAACGCAAACATTTAAAATAAACTAAAAAAATTAAAACAAATAAAGTATTTAACAAATCAACTAAATAGTCTGACAGTTTAATAGATAGTCAAGGAAGGAGGAAGAGACGAATGAAACAACAAGCAGGCCTTATTTTAAGCCAAAGTGCAAGCAAACCATTATAACTATAAATTCCAGTCATTAAATGAAATAAATAACATAAGTCAACACACACACACATATACAGAGTGTTATTTATACATACATGCATACATACATACATACATACATACATACATACATACATACATACATACATACATATATATATATACATACATACATACATACATAGCAACAACAATTCGAAATTAAACCGACAAGAGAGGTCGATTTCACTTTGCAAAAACTATTAAGAAAAAAAAAATTAAAAATAAAAATAAATATATAAATAAATAAAAATAAAGAAATGAAAACAATAAGAAATTAAATACTTCAGAAGAGAAACGAGAAGATATGCCAGTGAAAACAATATTATTATTATTATTGTTGTTGTTGTTGTTGTTGTTGTTGTTATCGTTAAGCACAGAGTACAGAAATTGAAAGCATAACATATATTATAGTATAGATGTGTATATTTTATATATATTTATATATATATATATATATATATATAACAAAAGAAGACAAAAAGATTCTTGTAAAACGAGTCAAAATAAGGTTAACATTTAAACAAACCCAGTAAAAAGTAACTAAAAGACAATCAAATAACGGCCACGAAGGTTTCTGACTAAAATCTGAGATAAGACAAAACAATAAAAAAAAACAAAAAAGAGAGAAAAAGAAAAAAAACAATGGTAATATAAAGAATATAATGGCTGTTGGTAGAGGGTTCCGCTACACACTTAAAGGATCAATTAGTCACAAGTTTCAAAATTTTACAGCTTCTGTTAAAAATTGAAAGAAAAAAAAAGACTTTTAATCCGCATACATGACCAGACTTTCTATTAAGCTTAATAATAAAATAAAAAAAAAATAAAAAATGTAAAGCATTAGCCGTTAATAACATTACTACCACACAATCTCCGATTTACGTATACTGTAAGTATATCATCTTATAAAAAAAATTTTTAGCTGGATTATCGTAATTTGTAGCCTAATGTACGTACATATATATATATATATATGTATAATTAAGATTTATTATTAAACAAATAAATAATAATAATAATATAAAAAAAAAAAATTTATTTGAATATTTGCTACAGTCCAGTTGTTAAAGTGGTTGATCCACTCATATACAAACAGTGGAGTTTGTTTCGAAGCGAAGCAAAGAAACAAAACAACAAAACCCAAAAGCAATGGTATGGAGAAGATAAGTGTGGAAAAGCAACAGCAACAGCAACAGCAAAAAGGTAAGAAAAACAGAAGTCAATCTACATTAATTCCGATAAAATAATAAATAAAAAAAAATAAAAAAATTTCCTAAAGAGATTTTAACGATTCATTTTTATGGCCATCACTCAAGGATAGAGATATACTAGTTTTGCCAATTCGTTTGACACCAACCAATAAACAAAAACAAAAAGAAGAAGAAGAAAAAGTATATATGTTAAGTAAATATTAAGTTATTAACCTTGCAGCGGCTATACTACGAGTGGATATCGCGATTGCGATTTCACCACACGATATGAAGAAGCCGACCTAATGAATGCTAATTGTTTTAAAGAAGACCTGGAATTATGTCCAGTGTCCAATTCAGTTAACCAAGAATAAGGCCTTTCATCGAAACATAAGAACCCGTAGATATTAATGGAGCTAAGAGATTGGAGAGAATTTCTCACGATTTGTATTTCCGCAAAACATACTAATATGAGGAGTTAATAACAAAAACTGATCGAGACTATACGTCCCGATTATTTCTTGCTATGAGAGGTGAAGAGGATATTTTATCAAAATCAATACACAGTCACAACAATTTTTCATTATCTTGTTATTATCGCGCTGTAATTCTGATACTAAAATATTTATTGAAGACTTTTAGGCTAATAAGCGATTGCGTTGAGAAGATAATCACTGAGAATTCGATATTGTACCCATCACCGATGTATTCATGGGGATGTGCTGATTTGATTTTAAAGGACACAAAGGACACTTCAGAGACGCTGTGAAGTAGGCACAACAGTTTTTGTACACTGTCGTTTTTACCCGAATCTTGAAATAATACGGTTCATCAATAAGGACAAATACGTATTTCTATACGAAAGTTTTGTTCTAACACGAAACCAACAAAAAAAAAATTTTTGAAAAGATAGCTAGTAATAGCAGACTTTATAACAACAACAACAAAAACCGACAGAAGCCCGTCAGTTGTGTTAGATCTATCCGACTGATTCTTTGAAAAAATATATAGAGCTTTTTGATTTTACAAGATTTTTTAATGCTATGGGACATGCCACCAAATTTACCATATGTCGCATACATGTTTTTAAAAGATTTTTTTTGCACGAATCTCTAAGGAACGCATCTATCGTGTAAAAATGAGTTGAGTGTATGTAATATTGAAATGCATACTTTTACACGTTTTACACGGTTCTTTTAGAAAAACTTGTGTCGAATTTTCCTATCTTACACGATTTTTCAGACTTGCCGAACGTATTCACAAATTTACCATATGTCGCATGTATTTTTTTTTACACGATTTTTTTAACGGTACCAAGGCATCGAGAAATTTCGTATGTATTATCGACAGCGTACACCTTTTAATTGATAATTTACCCCATGACAAGGAGTAACTCTAAAATGCAACTCTGTCCATTAATTGTATATAAACATTTTCTTTTATCTATCGATGTCACGTCCATCAGTTTAAGGGCACTCATCATAAGAAAAAAGCTAAGGTTAAGCGAATTTTTAATTTTGCACTCTCACCCTTCAAGTTCGCGACAAGAAATGCTACCGAATTGCACTAATTGTGTGTTTTATTGTGTGTACAAATAAGTTTTGAGGGGGGTTTTTTTTTTTTTTTGCAACTTTGAAGCGTCATTCAGCGAAATTGCTTCGACTTTTTTTTATCTTTTAGGCAATTTTCAAAGTTCATATCGAAAAGGCCTTTTAGGGTTAGCCCTGAAAGAAACTATAAACGGGCATCGTCGGGCATAGGAATCGCAGCACAATTTGAGTAAATAATAAGTAAGCTATTGAAACCAGTGTTAATCGGAAGAATAGCGTTGAGTGTAGGCTACAACTGCAGACTTTTCCTGATCGAGTTTCGCTATAGGGGCCGAATTCCTTCATAGTGAAAACTCTCAATATCACAGCTTCATATTTTTTGGCGCAACTGCATCAATGATTGGACATAGTATTTCTTTGGGATGATTCCATTTGTTTGGAACAAATTTTAATACACCACGCCTAACTGACCCCCTCAAATGGAACTATCAAGTATATTCAGCTTGTCGCCCACACTAATGGTTCGCATACTCTTTATAAGACCCTTGATATTTTAGCATACCCACTATTCCCATCGCTCATAAGGAGGATTAGCCACGCCATCCTTTGAATTAATCAAAAAAGGTCATGTTTCCTGGAAATTTTATTTTTTTTCTGACACAAAACAACATCCATTCTTGCACGCTTTAGTTTGATAACTTATAGAGTTGCGTGAAACTTTAAAACAGTACTTTCAGATGAAGAAGTCAAAAGTCTTATTCTATATCCTACAGTACTAAGTGCAATTTCTCTTACCGAACCGGACCAAAATAATTTGTGATCTCGCTATTCGCTTGATAGCGCTAGATAACAATCAGGATTCGTTCGAAGAGTCTCGGTTTTTTTTAAATATTCTCGTAAAATAAAAGAAAAATTTAGTGCATTTCGCACTCACATTACATTGCATTATATTAACGCACATACATTACCTACTTACATGTGTAAATATATGTAAGAGAATGACATAATATGCTTACATTCATAAGAATTTTCCGGAAGATAGCAAAGAACGAATAAAATTCTACTTCTTTTTATAACTCAATCACATTATATATATATATATATATATATATATATATGAGCAGTTGATTATCTCTTTGAAAGAAGGTCAGAGATCGAGGTCAAGGTGAATTGTGTGTTAACATGTGAATTTTTAATGGAATTTATTGTTATGATTTAATGTGGCTTTGCTCTCTTTCACGCTCACTCCAACCACTTTCCAGTTAATTGCTTTTTGATCGAATACATTTATATATATATATATATATATATATATAACATGTGTTTTTTGTTCTTCATTTTTAATATGAAAAAAACGAAAGTAGCAATAACGCAGCACTATAACGTTTACTTTATTTATTAATGCTTCACTAAGTTTCATTTAATATATTATTACGAATATAGAAAAGCAAAATCAAAAAAAGAACTATCATCAAATTGCATTGGATATACTGCATATTCGTTAAATGCTTTATCTTATCACTCAATTATATTAAATGCACAGATACCTGAAACATTTCACTGTATGTAAGTATATGTAAGCGTATGTTACAGTTAAACTGCACATGTATATGTTAATAAACTGTAAAAATATATTTATATTTCAAATGAAAATCTATTATATAAAAAGTATTAAGCCTATTGACTATAGAGAAATTCTATTAGCATTACTTTTGTGCCTATATAAGCACGAAATAATTATACTATAAATAAATCAATGAATTTAAAAATTTCTAAAGATTTAATATCTTTTCCCGACACTGTTCTCAATATACGATATGAAACGTTAATGACCATGATTGGCTATGTAGGTGAATAAGTGTCAAATAAATTAGCAAATAAGTAGTGTGTCATACAAAAATTAGTCATCGCGAGAAAAATACAAAAAAAAAAAAAAAAAAATTAAAAATGAAAAACAAAAAAAAATGTGCTCGAAACAACCAGAAATGCTATTATTGAATGAATTAAATGTCAAACTATTGAGGCAATGTGCTAAAAGCAATTTTTCATTCAAATTAAATGTTAACGAGCAATTTGCAACTAACTGTACACACAAATAAAACATAGACATAGAGACACACGCACATATGCATATGCATATGTACATATTAAAAGATTGCAACAACTAATTGCATACAACTATA
This sequence comes from Glossina morsitans morsitans, assembly GCA_001077435.1. Taxonomy (NCBI): domain Eukaryota; kingdom Metazoa; phylum Arthropoda; class Insecta; order Diptera; family Glossinidae; genus Glossina; species Glossina morsitans. Next base: position 8,259 of record CCAG010000837.1, on the reverse strand, counting down.
TAGGAGACATATAACATATACATATTATACATATTATACATATTATACATATATACATATATATATATATATACATATATGCAACACATTTTAAATAACTTAAATGTAGATAAAGAGTTGATGAACGCTCTCGTCGTATACAAATGCCCGGTCAAAGGCCTAAATAATTACAAAATTTAAGTGTATTATTGATCGAAAATATATATGTATGTATGTACATGGAATGCTCAATAGAAGAATGAATTACTGACTGCGATAATCTAATCAATTGTAGAAGAAAATTCTCAATACATCCAGATGTATACGCAAATTACACGTATCTTTTTGTACTATAATACGAAGCAGCCAGCCAGCCAGCCATCCATCCATCCATCCATTCATCCATCCATCCATCCATCCAACTATCTATCAATGAAAGAAGAAATGAAAATAAAATAAAAGCGATGCACATCGCAACTATATGCCAGAGAAGTAAGTAAAAAACAATATAATCAAGTAAACGGCAAGGCTGATCATCAAACACCCTACACCCTATATCATCTCACTTAATACAAAGGCTGCCTATTCACGACAACTCCTATACATGGCGGCGTTAAAAAAAAACACACACATGCCATGCGGGAAAATTCTTCAAACCAATTTATTATACCGTAATATTATTATTCAGCTGTTTTTGCGGAGAAATTTAAAAATTTTTGCCAAATTTTGTTCATTTAATAATTTCTTCAGAATAAGTCGGTATAGGCAGAGCGCTCGTTTTCAATGACGTTCGTCTTTCGGCTAAAACCAATTCAACCAGCAAGTTACGCCAAAATATCTTAAATATTGCGACTTGTATGCATGGACAGACAAGCTTAAATCGAACAAAATAACTCTAAATTAAAAATAGAGTAAATCTATCTTACGTCCTTGTAAGTGTAGCATTTATCGGAAAACACAAGTGTACCGCAACCGATGTGAAAGACTACTTGAAGACTTAACACGACCCGTGAATGATCTTAAATCACTTTTCTTACTTAACCAATTACGAGATATCTCGTAGTTTGGGTTATAAAGGAGTAGCGGCGCACAGCACAGAAATTTTATTCTCTGACGCCAACTACAAGTTATCCCACAGTGTTTTTTTTTTTTTTCTTTCTCAAATTCGTGTAAATGCCATTTCAATACTATATCTGTATCTTGACATTATTGTATTTGAGAAAATTTCATGTTCTCTCTAAAAAACTCAAATCTTTGCAGTGACTGTGTCAAACAGTCGCAAAGCGAAGAGTATCGGGTGTTGGAAATAAAAAAAATATATCTAAAATGATATCAAAGTTTTAATGCAGCACAATGGGAAGGGCTTTCCAGGATTTTCCTTTTTTCGTGACCCGAAACGTCCAAGATATATGTTTAGATTGCCAATTCCTTTGATTAAATCTAAACTCTGAACGTTTGCCTATATTTTCGTCAAGTCAAACATCCTCACCATAGGTTAATAAAAATTTAAGTCCAAAACGTTTTCGTTGTCACTAGTTACTTAGTTCCATACAGTAGTACAGTAAACGGTATGCATTGAAAAGTTTCTTTTTTCCTCTTCCTTCTTCTTCTTCTTCTCTTTTAAACCATCCGCGTCCGAGAAAGCTATAAATTTCAAATTGTTTTTTTTTTTTTATTTCTTTAAACAAGAAGAAGATATTTAAGAAGCGTATGCGATTTAATGCGGCACATACTTGTTACTTCGTTCTCAGAATCATCGACAATTTTTATAACTCATAAAAAGGTTTGATACGGAGTTGGTTCAACAATTTTAATTGATGTTTTATGGACTCGTTCAAGAGATGTTTGTGAAGGTATTTATCGAATTATCTGAGAAAATTCTCGTTTAATTAAAAACAATATTAATGGGATTCTATTAAAGAATCCAAGCACCTTTTAAAGATTGCCCGAATGCATGCATAAGATATAGCGTTAGACGATTTGCAACAAAATATATACGACTACGCAAAATAATTACCGCCCGAGAATCTAAGAACAAATATGATTTCTAGACATTCTTGAGTTTGATGATAGGACGTGATTAAGTCCGTAAAGTCAAGTTAACAGTTTCTGAAACAAAAGTCAAAAATTTCAATTTCACCTCTCGTACAGAGAACTCTGCAAAGATCTCAATAAAATAATTTCGCCTGAAATGCCTCTAGGAATTTAAAGCGGATTGCTACTGTGAAGGCACACAAAACCCTCCAGCGATGCAAACTCATCGCCACCGGGAATAATTACTCCTTGATTGATTGCCTGATCGATCGAGACATGTATAGCGACTTTCGAAATCTTATCTTTAATGCTTTAAGCGACTACATAGCGTATATTGTTTTATAATTTCATAAATGGCTAACTTTGCTTAACTTGTAGCACATTTCTCTTACTTATTTATCTCTTATCAAAATTCATCTGAAACAGCGTTCAAGTTCAATCATAGTCTCAATCGGTATTAAATAATTTATCCATATATTAAAAATGTTACCAACACAATTACAATATTAATATACCTCAGCGTTCTAGCTGCACATGTTGGAAAGAAATATTTTGACACGAAAAGTTGAAATATTAAATAAGTTATATGAAGATCTATGAATAGAGGAAGAAATAAATAATTCACGTTCTTTAGATGAAAAGGAAAAGAAGAGAAATAATAAATTAAATTGAAAGTAATCAATGGCTGCCAGGATGGGGGAGGGGGGATGATTTTGATGAAAGTTAAAGAAAATCAAGTAAAAGTCACTAACTGCTTCAAATTATTGCCATAAACCCTTGACAAAGAGATAAAAATGAAAAAAAAACAAATCTTTCGCTAACCCTTACTCTTACTCCTCAAGGCAAGCCAAACTGAAAGTCATTTCTTATTGCATTATGTACATATATACATGCATATATATGTACATGTATATTCTTTTCTTTAAGATTTTTCTCTAATGACGTCATTTCGTTATCTTTACTCATGTAAGTGTATATATACACACGTACGTACATGGCTTTCTCATAATATCGTGAAATAAACAGAAAAACATTAAAAATTTATGACAACACACAAAGTAAAAATAACAATAAACATATAAACAGAAACTTAAGACATGAATAAAAGAAATTTTGTATTGCGCTACTTGATGAAGAAATACATTCTACGTTTCTCATCGCATATGCCCGCCTAATTGATATTCATTTAAGTCCAGATAAATGTTTTTTTGCTATAAAAAAAAAAAATCTATCTACTAATTATAATAAAAAAAAAAAAAAAAAGAAAAGAAGAAGCAACTTTTGAAGTCACATAAATGCTGTAAATAAGTTGAGCAGTGCTTTGATAGTTTGCCTTAAATCCTAGATACCTACAGATAGATAACTTAAGATACGGTTTATGCCATAACATACCCTTTGCACTTGTCACTTGTTATTTACTAGAAGAAGAAGAAGAAGAAGAAGAAGAAGAATAAGAGGAGGAGGCAGAAGAAAAGCTGTATTGTCTTATATTTTCTTTTTTAAAATAAATACAAAGAAATACATTAAACTTGTAATACTTAAGTTACACAAATGACAACAATATCAACAACGACAGACAAATGAACGGACATACAGGTAGTAAATGCAATCAGTCACTGCCGGCATATGTGAGTAGGCTTTTGTTTTCTATTCTCATTATTTGCTTTCTATGCATACCTACATATAAATTATACATATGTTCTGTGACAATGCCAAAGTGTCGTTATTGTCGTTCTTGAACTCAATGCAAGCAAACAAGCAAGCAAGCAAGCAAGCAAATAAGCAAACAAACAAGCAAGCAATGCATGCATGTGATGCAATGTAATGGAAACTATACAACTGATTTAACCACAATACAATTATTAAAAGAAAAAAAGCAAATTTTTTTAAGGGAGGTAACTGAAAATGCTTGGAGTGTGTAAATGTAAATTTCAGAATCAACTACCACCACCACCACCACCACTTGCCACGACATTATATAATAAAAGCAACCGTGTACCAGAAGAGAATATCAATTTTCTCAAGGGATAAAAAAGAAATAAAAAAACGATAAAAAAAAAAAAGAAGAAAATACAATAGAGACAGACACAAAACAACCCCCTTTTTTAAACATTTTAGCAGTTATAGCGTGTTAGACTATCTTTTTAAGTAACTATGTTCACCACCCAACACCACTACAAGTGACCATTTTGCACAGATTATGACGACACCAGGTATAGTCATTTCCTAATTTACCTCAAAACTGATGAATGCCAACCTTAAAGGTTTCCTTATGTTTACTTTTTTTTTTTTTTTTTTTTTTTTTGCTATATTTTACTTTTCATGAACAACATTCACTTATACATAATATCGCAATTACATACCATTACACTTAGGTCTTTCAAATGTTTCTGCGTTGTTCACAACAAAGTGACAAATACACAACACATACAAAGTAAAGACAAATGTGTTGTTTTCTCTTTTTCGTGTGAGATTTGCAAGTATAGCAACGCAATCGTTTATAGCGTCTCTACATCTGAACGATGTCGCATTTGATAACATCATCGTTGTATATATACATGTGCATACGTACGTACGAGTTTATCTTGTTTCATGGCTCACTCTTTTATTCATCGTTTCAATAATTACATCATTCTCTATATGTCTATCATATGGTCGTCCGTCATCACTGTTAGCAACATCAACAACATTTCCATAGTCCGCCATAAAATGAATGCATTTCTTTTTAAAGAACTTCTCTACAGAGATGACTAAATTGTGTTCTTCTTTATCCTTATTATTATTTAGAAAATCATTAATCGCATAATTAGTTATGCTATGATAAAATTGAAAATTTATAAGGAATCAACTGTGTTGCAATCAAAAAATAAGAATAAGAATAATAATAATAATAATAATAATAATAATAATAATAATAATAATATTAATACATACATATACACGTAATATATGCTATGTTTGATTAACTAGTTTTTGAATGAATACACCCAATTCTCTTTTTACACGAATTTGATTTAATACGAGTTCAAAAGAAAAAAATTTCTTTTTTTACACGAATTATTTTGTTTTAACACGATTTTATATTTATGAATTTCAGATATAATTCCCTTTTTCCAAAGTAGAAGTTGTAAATGTGTAAGCACGAAATAAATTAAGTGAACTCTAACAAGAACTTTGTACTATTGTTTACACCTTATTCTCTTTTTATACGAATTTTTTTTACACGTTTTTTTGGGGAAGGTATCTATCGTGTAAAATGAGAATCAGGTGTACCTAGGAACATCTCGTTGCTTACTGTTGAGGAAGTAAACCAAACCACTGTAAAAAGCCCAAAACACAAACAAGAATATTATAGTCGGACAAGTCGAAACATTAGATACCCTACACCGCTTCACCTAGTACAGTTTCGGTAAGAATACACTAAACATTAAGCATTATTTTCATGTGGAAGCACTACTTTTCATGGAAGCCCGACTGCTGGAGGATGTCCAGATGTCATTACATGACATGATCCAAATTTAATAAACCACCAGTCAAACCGCCAGTTAAAAATTTCATTATTTTTCAGTTTGCGTCATAACAAACCTTAAATTAATCCTTCTATCCATATAAGGGTTTGCTTTTCACAATTGCTCCTATATTTTTTGGGTCCTAAAATGTCGTCGGACCTATGTCGTCCAAAAATCGCTACCATTAATTTCTTGACCAAATTCCTACTATGCCACCAATTTTCATCATAAATTATTAAAAATTAAATCTTTTTCTGAAAGCCTTACTATTCAGGAAATGTGTACATATGGAGTGGGACCTAAGAAATATGCCAGCGTAGCTCAAATTTGGTCCGTTTGATATTTGCGTTAAACTACGATTATGAACAAATTTTCATCATAACATATCAACGGTTAGGCTTTTTTGGCATATAAGTGCTTGCGCTGCCTGATAATCCTTATATGCGATGGATGGAGGTCCAAATGGGATAAGTGTGATTGTCTTGTCAATTTAGTATTATACGCTAATTTTCGTCATGAAATATTGAAAATTATACCTTTTTACCATATAAAGAATCAGCAATCATAGGAACGGTAATATAAGAGAGGGGTTCAAAAAATTATCTCATCCGAACCGAGTTTGTCATATCAATTAAAAATGTCGAAATACTATTACTCAGCGAATTTGGCGAACAATTTTTAAGGTTGCAATTCTTTCCCGTATAACGACGGGATTTTTGAAAATAGTCGTTTGAAATGTCGTTCTTTGTGTAAACAGGAAATTTTTGAGCGGAAAAGTGGAAGTTCTGACCAAAAAAAAAAAAAAATGGAAGCTCTTTTATTAATAATAATACGTGTAGTTTCAAAGATACATTCCTCTTTCTCGTTCACTTCCCTGGACAACGTGCCTCTTTTACTGCATCTGTTCACTGAACACCAAGCTTTCTTAAATTGCTTAGCGTCCGTCGTCGAGACGAAAATCGTGCGATTTGTTGTCAATACCAATCTGCAATATGTCCCTCCATTATTCGTATGGATGATTGAAATTACATACAGCAATGTCAGTCGCTATGGCCAAGACGTAAAACCTCGAAATTTCTGTGCAAACAGTTTTTGCGGATTATGAGTTTACTTCCACGTATATTTTAGAAGGTCTGTTAAACAAAAAAAAAAAAAAAAATGATTTTTTGAAAAGTCTACAGTGTTTTATCCCTTAGGCGTATTTTGTGTAAAATGTTTTACTTTAACCCCTTCTTTACTTTAAATACATTTTTCTTATTTGCCTTTTATATAAGCAAAGAAATTGTTTTCATTTTTTTTGCATTCCAAGTTATTTCATTCGTAAATCATACTAAGTTCCCGAGTTCGTTAATGAATCATTAATTGGATTGGACATATTGCGAATACGAATTAGTTCGTTCCATTTTCTAAGAAAGAGTGTAAATAGCACTGTGGGATCCTGCATAAGGCTCTGACTTCTTCTTATAAACGTATTATCTTTAAGCTATAAATAGCCGTACAAGTTATCGTATAGAACAGCGTATAGAACATAGTTTCTGATAACTTTGATAAGGTGCAGTTCTATGCCAAACAAACATTATTTGGCGTAAGTTTTACTGTTTCTACTCAATTCGAAGGATATGCCAAAATAATCATAATGCGGAATAGTGGGACATATTAACATCGACGATAAATCTAAATATACATCGCGTTTCTCTTTGCCAAGGTCGATAGAATGTGATATGTTATGATGTGACCCAATCAAATGAAACCTTCGCCAAGGAACGCTACCTATTATAAGTAACTCATGCAATTGTGACCAACAATGGACGTGATATGTCAAAAATTCATGACCTCGTGAGTTTTCACTCATGACGCTATTCCCATCGGCAATTATCAGTCCAGTCCAGATTGTCCATTCAAATTTCCCATTTGGCGCCATTCCTGGGCTTGAGCATAATCAGGTGGTTTTTCCCTTCTCTTATTATACAACGACTTTGGCAATTGCGTCCTTTTACCTGTAGCGTCCTACGCAAGAACACAAACAAGGTAAGCATAGCTGTTCGGGCAAAAACATTTCGGAATTCATATTTTTCTCACGAATAGCGAGCGCCACAGGCACACATCACCCATAAATAATCTAAAGCAATTTGTACTGATGAAAGTTATCACAATTGCAGATTACCGCCAGCGAATCGCGCCCCTTTTGCAAGCTTCAACTATCTACGGCCATCACGTAAATTTATTTGAAGTCAAACTTTTGACTTTCGCAAAGGATAAGCATAAGTGTACGGATAAATCCACTCAAGAGCTTCTTGCACTTGACGTGGCCTTCAAATTGACTTACTTTTGGGACAAATTTAGTATATTACCGAACTTTAATTTGGAACTTAAGAGGCGGTAACTTAAATCGAATCAAGCAATCAATTGAATAAATATTTGACATTCGATCTAAAGAAAATATTATTTTCTTGCCTTTTTCGGCTTCTACAAGCTTCTCTTAATTTTTATTTATTTATTTATTCATTCATTTATTTATTTTATTGCGATTATTGTGAAACTATAAAACAAATTGACGTTCGCTAAGCAGATATGAAAAATAGAAAATTTCTATTAAATTATTAGGCTTTCATTTTTAAGAGATTTCAGATTACAAATTACATACAACCAAAAAAAAAAAAAAAAAAAACGCTTTTAATTGAAACTTCACATGTCATAGGCATAGCAAACATATATATATATATATATATATATATAT
>CCAG010000835.1:0-42061 GCA_001077435.1 Glossina morsitans morsitans | reverse complement strand
TTTCAAAGTAAACGTTTTTTTCGCATAGGCGTATTGGCATTGCAGGCGTGTCCTTGGAAAAGTCTAACTCAGTTCTACACTCTTGTGCAAATTTGTAGACGATATCTTCATTTTCGCTAACAGCAGAATGTTTAGCACAAATACTACACAGTTGCAGAGACGAACAGACGAACATGTTTAAGTTCATTCCAAATGTGAAACTGGCGAGACCTCTACACACTTTATGGGGTTTTTGAAGCTTCTTTCTGCGCCTTACAAAGGTATTAAAAAAAACTTAAATTTTGATACACTATAATATTGCGCAGGCGTGGTCGTTTTCTTCCACTTATGTACAAGTACTACAGCGTCACTCAGAGAATCTGCGTTCAAATTGTTGTACATTTATCTGCTATAGTTTATGAGTAATGAATAAAAAAACCAATTTTTTATTCCTTTCGAAACAAGTTTCCAATAGATATTACACGGACGGACAGACGGACGTGTTTAAATCGATTAAGAAATTGAAATTGCTAAGAAATGTATATACTTTGCAGCGTTTCTGAACCTTTCTTCTGGGCGTTGTCTATGTTTAGAAGAACGCTGATCAAGAATAAATATATACTTTGTGAGATCTCCGATGCTTTTTTCCGGACGTTGCAGGCGTTTTGACAAAATGAATATGCCCCTCATCCTCATCCGCGGTGATGAGTATAAAAAGTATTGAGTCGTTTCGAGGAGAGAGGAAGTATCCGGTTTTAATTTTTATAATTTTTCAAGATAACTATTTGATCGGTTGGTATTCTGGTTCTAAACTTACAATTTTTGTTGAACAAATCGTAACTAACGTCTTATTCATAACATTCATATCACGTTGTAAATATATTTCGAAAGTTATTTCATTTTAATGCTGATGCAAATGGAAAGTTTTCTTCATAATTTCCCGTAAATTTATTATCAACTTAAGTTTTAACTATTAAGTATGATTTGAACTTAAGTATATTAAATTCAGTTCTCGAATAATAGTAAAATTTCTTCGTTAAACGACAATAACTGATGACATCTGATGGATGACATATAAATTTTCGTTCAAAACTTTTTAATTAAATTACTTTAATAACTTAACGGTGTTAACGGAACGAATAGTTTTCCGCTTTTGTAATTCACGACCATAAATATTGATTTGCTAGCACAACGAAGAGACCTAAAGGCTAATAAGAGGCCTGCACTCCGAACATCCAGTATAATCAATATTTTATGCTTTAATATTTATTTATAGAACAAAAAAAAAAATTTCAAATTTATTTTTCTGCAATCATATGCATATTAATTGGGAGCATACTTTTAGGCTGTAAAAAATTTTCAAATTAAGGTAAAAAATACCAGCATTTTTGTCCAAGTTTTAAAGTTGTCGTCATCATCATTGAACTGTCGAGCCGATACTGCTAGGTGTTTATCCATTGATTTGCAAGAAAAAAAAAACCTAATAAGAAAAACAAGTAAAAGCACTCTACTGGATCACCATCACATTCCCTACATCAACCTATAGTTATTTGCATGGCTATTCATTATAAGGCATTGATCGAAAACGTATTCTCCCACCTCCCCCACGCCCCCACCCCGCCGCTCAGTTGCAATAACCTTCCTCCTTCAAGCAAAACCCACCAGTTTCCCAAATTTAATCAAATTATTTCATATAGTGTGCAGATTGAACACAAAAAACACGAGGGATGGACGGACAGACAAATTTAAATCGATACAGAAAGTAATTCTGAAAATGTTGGCAGAATGAAGGATCGATCTATCTCTAGTCCTTCTGTCATTCGCACATTCGCACAAACTTAATATACGCTTATAGCAAGAACGGTGTAGTGGGTCGAATAAAAATATATTTATTCAGTAATATAAAAAATACCATAGATACAGTTAGTTATTTGCATAAATGTGAGGTTTTGAATCGTTTCACCCAGAATCTCTACTTGCGAAGAATTGTCAGCCACAGAAATTATATTAAATTCTTCAATTGCTTGTAAAGCGAAAATACAGCAACCGGAAGTCAAATAAATTATGCGTATTCGTATTTACCGTGAGAGGATTAATCAGTTAAGCCGTATTTGTCTCTCCGCATCTGCATATGTGTTTACGTGAAATAATTATAAATTAGCTTTTAAAAAATTCCTTTTTGTGTATTTAAAAATTCATGAAATGCGCCCACTATTGTGAAAGGTAAATGCTCCGGCTCTTAGAGTTGTTACCGCATTAATCTTACAATTCCGTTGTCAATTTTTGCGTATATAATCTTAAGCATATTATGGCACTTGTGTATGTATGTGAAATATAAAATATATTATAAATGTTTTCTGTTATATTTTATTATGAAAATGTTTTATAGATGGCAGCGTATTTACTCTGTATGTGAGCACTGCTGCTCTGTATCTTATTTTCCAATCACAACATACAATAGTATGCTTATAACGTATGCAACTTTTTGTTTCAAGTTCCAATAATTCGAGTTTTAACACATGATAGAGACCTGGCATCGTCATTCAGTTTTGCCAGCTCCGCTCATTTTTCTTTAATTTTCCTCATCCATTAAGGCATTAAGGGTTGAGATGAAACATAAATACCGATCATATGTTCTCTTGGAAGAACGAAGTACTACCATTTTATCGAACCTATGATCTTATTTTGAAGGATTTAGTTTTACGTTGATTTTATATGCATCACGCTTCGGCAACGCTTCCTTCACGAATCGTAATAGAGTGAAATTTTTGACTTAACATTTGTTGTGTCCGTAATCCCGAAATAAAATGCATCTTTTCTCTTCAGCTTATAATTCCATACTTAATTTTATTACAACTCTGGCTGCTATACTAATAATACAGGGTTTCGTGAACACATATATAATTAGAATATAAAAAATAACTGGCGTGAAGTTAGCCCACTGGGCATAGCCCACATTTTTGTCTTTGCCAAAAAGGTCGGCGCGCCTCTGCTAAGGTAATTGATAATTGAACGCTACTGAAAAAATAACAAAATAAATAAAAAAAATCATACACAAATATTATAAGGACTTTAAGAAAAATGTTTTCCCACTTTTTACCATACAGTGCGTGTACATTATTGGCGAAAAGTCACAATACACAAAGTGTGTATAAAATATTTTAACGAATTGCGCCAACTACAGCTTTTTGTTATTGGCGCTAAAACCTATCAGAAAAACCTAATTTCAATACCGGGTCCATCGCCATCAAATTCGCCACAGACTTGGCCTCTCCATAAATGCAAGACACTAAATGCAAAATGTTGCTAACGAATGTTGTTGTTCGTTTTAAATACATGAAGTTTTTGTCTTTATTTAACATAAGGACCAAGCATATCCCTGTAAAGTACCACTTTTCACCGCAAAGGGCATCAATTGAAAGGTTAATAAAAGAAATATCCCCAACCTTGACTCACGCCGTATTCGAAACTACCGTAACCCAAATAGACAAAATAGCGGCAAAAGTACATTCGTACCTATCCATGGCAAAAAGTCGGCGTAAAACTTTTAATTATCCTTCAATATATCATTAGGGTTAACATGTATAATTTCGAAGGTCATCCTCTAATTGTGGCTATATAGTGAGTTTTTAGTCGGCAAACTCCCTTAACTTCCCTCTTGAGCACACTAGTGCATGCTAGACTATGGTAACTAGCTCCATATATTTTTTCTCATTCCTTGCTTCTTTCGTGCCGTCGTCGTGTTACAGGAATGCGGGACATCCTGTAAGAAACTGGTCATATTCAAAAATAAAAATTTATAAAATCGTGAAAAATTAGAAACATTGGAATTAAGAATCGAAAACAGAAGAGGTCGCGTGTTTGTTTTTAATTTCTCTCAAAAACCTTTAAGAAACTTAGAATCTTAAAAGGTACCAACGCGTACAAATCAGAAAACAAAAACATTATAATCTCATCATATTGGTCTTCAAAAACAGTTAGAATACTATCTGCACGAATCCGCGTCACTTACGATATCTTTATTTAATTTATGCCGTACATTAGATTGAAAAGTTATTCCGCAAAGGTTTTCAAAGACTACAAAGTGCTATCCATTTGAAGGTAATACAATCCGTTGCTGTGTACGCTGTGGTTAAGGGCTTTAGCGGTTTTGGAAAGTAAGGAATGAAATCACAATTCGATGAATCTAGAGAAGAATCAAGCTACACCTTACAATCGCCACGGACGGGATATGAATACTCTAGTTGCCCCAGTCCCCTTGTAAATGCAATAAGTGGCTCCAAAACGTATATATTTTCGATCGGCTCAAAATTCTGATTTAAGCCGCTATCGCTTCATTGTGCGTTCAAGTTCTTACTTTGGCTAACGCTAACCACATTTTTATCAAAAACGATTGACCTGAAACTTATTTCAAGCTTTAAGAACAATGAATAGGTTTTTTGTTTTTTATGCACTTCATCTTTCAAGTCAGTAAATGTCGCCCTAAGCATAACTGATTTCAAGATCTTAAAAACCAAAGCTCTTATGCTAAGAAATCCAGGCGCGGCTAACTATAGAGAATAAATGCTAATTAAACTTTTTACATTTCTTGCAAAACGTTTAAGCAAAGCCATTGCTGCATAGACTGGCACTGGAAAAAAAGAACACGTTATCTAATCTTAAAGTGTTAATCTCTTTTATGTCGATGGCTGCCAATAATGGTTTCAGTGCACATTAAAACGTTTTAGATGTAATTAATACTTTCTAAACCGATATATATATATTATTTTTTTTTTTTTGCTTAGGTGATTGCTTTTCACAAGACTTACTTATATTTAAGCACAATATAATTTCTGTAATTAATTAACTGAATATTTTATTCCATTTGCTTCCGTTCTCTAATAAATTTATCAACTTTTTAAAATATCTCTACAGTCGCTCCGTGCGTTTCTTAATTAACTTTGTTATACCCATCACCGTGGCATAAAGGGTATATTCATTTTGTCAAAACGTTTGCAACGCCCACAAGGAAGCACCAGAGACCCCATAAAGCATATATATTCATGGTCAGCATCAAATCCTCAACCGATTTAAGCATGTCCGTCTGTGTAAATTGTGTTGTAAACATTCTCCCGGCCGCAAAAATGACGCTATCCACTTCAAATATGTCAGAAATTTATCAGAGAAGTCCTTGCACTCAGGTTGGTATTGAAAATAGGCCAACAGTATCATCTAAACTGAGCACATCTCTAGAATATGGATTTTTTGCCCATTACTCATAAACTATAGCGGAGAAATGTACAAAAGTTTAAACAAAACTGGGAAAAATGGCCACACCTACCCAATTATACAGTGTATGAAAATTTAATTTTTTTTCAACACCACAAAACCCCGTATTAATTCTTGGCCAGTTTCAAATTTGGAATGCACCTAAGCATCTCCGTCTGTCCGTATGCCCAACAGTGTAGTGTCTGTGCTAAACGTTATCCCGTTAACGAAAATGGAGATATCGCCTACAAATTTGCAAAGAAATTTGGAAGGGACTTAAACTTTTCGAAGGACACGCCTATAATGCCTACACGCCTATTCGACAAAGACCCTTATTTGGAAAATAGGAAAGATCAGTCGCGCCCTCTCCGTATTATAGATTATGAAAATGTTGTTCTGTTACTTCTTTTGTCCTTTTTAGAATAACGGTGATGGGTATAAAAGAGTCGGTCTCGAGCGAATATAATTTTCTTAGTTGTTATTAGTCAACTGGTTTGTAAACCTTATTTGATGCCAATCTTTTTTTTTATATGTCATACATATACATATATATATATATATGTATACGCTTGTGAACATAATATGAAACACATAAGCCGTCCGATATAATATTTCATACAATTAGTAAACAATTATTATTGCAGTAAATCATTGCGCACACATGTACGCACAGGAGCGGTCTTTCATTATTTCATTCATGTTAAAAATGATTAATTTGATTGAGAGAACCCCTATGCGATGTGTGCCAAATGATTATACAAATTTCGTTACTGAGTTAAAACGAAAAAAAATTACTCGAATAAACGAAAAGAGTTTCCAAAAGATCTCTTATTGTTAAACGTAAATTTTAAATAAGAGTGATGATGTTAAGTAATGCTACTGGCCTCAATGCCTTCAAGGTGTTGTTGAGCAAGAAGAACTGTTTTAATGCTTTTGACAAGTCAGTTGTCATATATCAACGATGGCCTTAGAGAGTAAATTCTATAAGGAACTCAATGTTCTAGATATGTATTAGACGTTGAACAAAGCCGCTCACTGCTAGGGTCTCCTGCAAAAAGTGTTCACCATAACCTAAGGTTTTTTCTTGTGATCACATGACTTCAATTGGAATGGATTGGAATAGATTGAAAACGAAAGCAAGTAGAAAGTGATATTCGATAGTGACCGAATCTCTTACACCCATCATCGTTACCATAAAAAAAGGAAAACAACTAAATTTTCATACCCTATACTATTGGGTTGGAGCGGATGATTTTTTCTATTTTCAGGATAAAAGTGTCGCACTTCGCAACACCGTTGCAACGAGCAAAAAACTTGGAACGCAAAGGTGTTCACTGTTTTTTCTTGTTTTTTGTTTTATGTAGACGTGTGGGTTCAAGTTTGAAGGCGATATCTTTATTTTCGTGAACGGAAGAATCTTCACCGCAGATACTATACAGTTGGGCATACGGGCAAATGGACGAACGATCAGACGGACATACCAAGCTACATTCTACATTTGAAACTGGCGAAGAATTTTTATACATTATAAGGTTTTTGAAGCTTGCTTCTGTACACCATAAAATTGAATAATCGTAGTCGTTTTTCCCCACTAGACAATCGGGCACAGAATATACGGTCAGATATTTGTAGATTTATCTGCTCTAGATTAGGAGCAATAAGTAAATAAATAAATAAATTTTGTATTCCTTTTAGAAAATAGAGGTGTTCTCACTTTACGTAGTACTGAAGGCGTATCCTTCAACCGATTGGATCCATTTTCAATACCAACCTGTGTGCGAGAACTTGAAATGTTCCTGCCAAATTTGATGTCGATAGCTGCATTTGTGTGGCCATCAGAATATTTACAACGGACGGACATGCTTGAATCGATTTAGAATTTGATACTGATCAAGTCGCTGATGCCTTCTGCTTGGCGTTCCAAACGTTTTGACAAAATGAATGCGCCTCTCATCCGTCGGGGTGATGGGTATACAAAATTTCGTATTTACATATTTCCACTTAGTTTAAAATCATTTTCTATTCGACGGAAATTATTTGAATTGAATTTTATTTAGATCTGCTTCTCTATATTCATATAAAAATAAACATATGTTAAGTTTGTGAACCGCTTCGCAACTAACTAAAACTAATATGTAGAGTATGCATTCTCTTGATCAGGGAAAAATTCTGTTTCAGTTAAATTGAATGCATTGACGCCGGTCGTTTGTTTTCCCGTTATTTCATTTCACTAAAAATATTTTTTATTTTTTTTAATTAGAAAAATATGCCTCAACGGCAACTAATCTGCTATATTGAAGTTTAACTCGTAAAATAGCGCAAATGCAATACGTACTCCTTTGAAGTTAGTTAAGAGAAATTTTTACTGAGTTAAGTGAAATCCCAACACTTAAAAATAAAGATATATTAAGTGAGTGATTTTACCAAAGGGGAAAAAACGATAAGCTACGCATGAAAGTCAGACTAAACCACCGGCCATTCGTAAGGTAACAGTCGGGATATTATGAAATTGTAATACATTTCTTTTAAAGTTTCTTACTATGTAAAACTCATATGAATTCATCAATACTGGTCAGAGTTATACCGCTACTGAGTCATGCTGCGAATCTACTTAACAATGTGTTAGGTATTATATATGCACTTGTCCGACCATCCTCCGTCCTCTTATTATCTCAAACCAACAACAAGGCCGGGATAACTTAAACGTACGTCGTTGTACGACTTTCGAATCATTTGCAAATTTCCTAAAAAAAAGCTACCCGAACTGCGATCAACTTGTTGAATCGCTTATAGTCGCCCAATAGGTATAGAAATTCTCTTTCAAAGTGCACCTCATAATTAAATAGAATTAAAACTTAATTAATACTAGTCTTGTAGTCTTCTATTCGTTAAAGTGAAACGTTGGCATTAAAGATGCCCACATACACACATGTAAACTTTCTGAGCCGCGTAAGATAGTCCACTTGGCTTAACCATCACCATTTGTTCGCTTATTGTTAAAAATGTCACGGCAGTCAAAAAGGATATGGAACTCTGGAATTTAAGTTAAAGATACAGGGTTACAGGGTTAAATTTATAAATAGGCGTGCCTCGCCCAGCGCAACGAGTCTTTCAAAATAAAGTAATATATATGTAATCATGTTTCTATAGCGTTCTGTATTGAGGGTAATTACAATGCCACTTTTATGTTCACAAAGGACTTGCTCTGTGCACCAAACAGGTTTTCTTGTTTTTTCGGAAGCCTAAAAGTCCTTTAAGAACATCAGATAGAGGAACAATGATCGTAATATTCGAAGCCATTTAACAAAATACGAGTCTCATCCCAAAACACATAAAACGCACGCATGGGCTGATTGTGTTCGCAATACACTTTAACAATATTCGTACGCTGTACAGCTATGTGTGCAATGTGTTCAACAAATAATGGCAAAGTCCAAAGAATTACTTGAAAAGAAATTCAATCCAAATTTCAATCAGATTTGTGCCACAGCAACCTGAGTGATCCTATATTACATTAATAAGTGCTCATGCATATCAGTTAAGGACAATCGTACATTTGTCCGATCTATTCCGTCTATGATTAGAATTGTGTTAGAGATTTGCAAAAGCTGACTTAGACAAGCAGCGGAATATGTACATGATTTCGGAACAATATCGTTGATTAAATTTAAAATAATTAGGTGTCGCTTGCCGAGATGCCTACAAAATAGAGAGTATGTATGTATTTACAGAAAATTAACTTCATATCTTAGTTGGTTTTATTTTTATCAAAAATCTATGAGAAGACAGCAATACTTAGAAATTTAACTCTTGCGGTTTAAAACTCTAAAGTAGCACAAGCCTGGTCGGCATGGATGTGGAAAAAAAGCAAAAAGCCTTTTCTTATAGTAGGTATCCGAAATTCGTATAAAGATGCGTGTAGAATTTGTTTTTGTTTTTTTTTTTTTTTTTTGTTTGCTTTTAGCCCTTTGTTTATTCCTTTTTTGTTTCATTTTTTTTTTTTTTTAATTTATTTATTTATTGCATGCATTATCAACGAGCAGGTGTTGAGAATTTTGATGTTTAATTAACACAGAATTATTTTTTGGGTAAAAAAAGAAACAAAAAATAAATAAATAAATAGTTTTTACATAAATTTACATATAAATAAATACAATTCATGCACAATTCATTAGAAATAAAATGTTACAGAAATATATGCACATTAAAATTCGAATGACAAAAACATTAAAATTAATACGACAATAGAAATGAAGCAAAAAAATGTGAATGCTTTTACAGAGTTATATATGTATATATATATATTATATTATAGTATAGTATAGTATAGTATAGTAAACACAGTATAGTATAGTATGGACATACCACATTCTTTTATAAACATATGTATGCAGGATATAGGAAACATAGCTGAACATAAAAAAATAAGCAAAAAAAAAGACACAGAAAACAAAACAGAAAGAGTGTTTATCATCTATTGTAGAGAATGAAAAATACAACCACTACAAAGTGCAATACAACCATAAAGGAATTTTTTAGTAAATTAAAGTAAGTTGAGCTATTTTACATATCTACACGTGTACCACCCAGACACGTAGCTGTACTGCACGAAAATGTGATTGTTGACATATTCAAAACATCTCAGAATGCAGAAAGCCTTAACATGCCTTGATATAAGCGAACATATACATATATATATAGATAAAGATGATTAGAGAGAGAGAGAGAGAGCGAGCAAGGAAAACAAGATGAAAGCGAGCGAGCGACCGAGCGAACGAGCGAGAAAGAGTTAAACAACATATTTAGATACTTAACAATCAACAATGAAAATAGAAATTTTCTCGTATTGTGTATGTTTGTCTTATGCCTTTAGAGTTGTTTTGAATGTTATTATTGTTGTTTTAGTTATTATTACAACTGTCTATATAAACAAGAAGATGAATTGAAAAATTATCTTCACGTAGATATTAAAAACTTGAATTAATTCCCATCGTTTTTGTTCTCTTTCTTTTTTTTTTTTGATAAGGCATAGGCAGAATTACAGAGGTGATCTTGTAAACGAACAACAAAATAAGCTAAAGCGAAGAGCTATTAGCAGACCAACTTTGCTGTAACGAAATTTGGCAAAGCACCGGTATCGAAACTGGGTAATACTAACCATCTTGTTTACGATATAAGCGAGGGCAATATTTAACGCATTTATGGGATTTTCTTATGAAGGGACTTCGATTACTGTGTTAATACACAGAAACTGCCTGCAGTTAAATGCAAGTTTTACTTTTGATTTTTATTCAAAGAGAGGTATTTCTCGCTGTAAACAATCCCCGACTCAGGTCATATCTAAGCTTGTCCTAAGCGGTTATGTCTAAAGAATGTGAAACGTTTAGGAAAGTGATCCTGATATGCTTACCAACAATCGATCAAAGATTAACATGACTATCCCGTATTCATTACTTAAATAGACGATAGCTGTACACTATTATGAAAATGATCCAATTTTTATCCATAGTTCTCACATCATTTAATTTGAAGGCTGGTCCTTAATCAGTTACACCCTATACCACCTGAAGCACAAGGTTATATTAGGTTTGCCTGTATATATGGAACAACTAGAAAGATTTTATATAGTCTCACCTCTTGCTAAGCTAAGCTTGTCTGTCCGTCTGACTATTTTATAATCTGATGTTCAACCTGAAGGTCGCTATTTTGCAGCTCTTTCGATGAAATTTAATACACCGACGTGTTTTGGCCCAAGAACGAACTCTTTTTTCAACCGCTCCCTATGCAACGCATTAAGCTATTCATTGGTTGAGTAGAGAGCTCAACTTTCCAAGTTTGAATCCCCTTTAAATATTTTTCAGTTTCTCTTTTTCTTCATTTTAGATTCTTTATTTATAAATTTATTCGCCTCAAGTTTGAATTTTATTCTAGGATATAGGGAGAAAATTCGCCAAGAAAATTCACTGATCATTGACAATATCATCAACAATCAGCGTCAGCTTACAGGGAATGCTAGGCAGCTAATCTGTTGCTTTTATTTAAAATGAAAGACCAAAGAAATTAATTCAATTACTTCGTAATACGTAAGACTGCATTAAACAGGTTGAGCGTGAGTGTGGATGCGTGCGTGGGTGCGTTCGCATTTATGCCTGTGCCTGTGTCTGTGTCTGTGTGTGTTGAGAAGGCAACCATCCATATGTAAAACAAATACAAACCGAAAATACTACATAATCAGAATGCATGTTGTAAATATTTATATGACCGCACACAAACACACATATGCACAATCATGCATACATGTTTTTATATGAATGCGTGCATAGACAAACATTCATCTATGCATAGATCGAAAACCCTTTAATTCTAACAAACTTCTTTCCTCTGGCACTTTTTGTTTGAATAAAACTCAAACTCTACGTTCTGCTCGTTCTATCTTTCTCTCTCTCTTTCTCTCTCTTCGTCTGTTCTTAATGTTTTATATCTCATTTTGATTTTCATCTACATGAAAGTTAAATTTTATTAAAATTTCCCTCTTCATTCTTCCTGCTCGTTGTCGTCGCTCTTTTAGTCTATTCTGTTTGTAGGCATATCTGTATGTATTTATATATCTATATATGTATATTTATGTATGTATGTATGTATATATATGCGATTTTTATGTGCATATGTAACGGAAGTGTAATTAAATATTATGCATGTTGTTTACAAAGCTCATGTACTATAACGTCTGTCCTGCTGCTACAGGAAATTTGAATATTGTGTCATATAACAAAAACAACAATAAAAACAAGGAATAAAAGAATAATGAAAAAAAAAAAAAAAAGAAAAGAAAACTTAAAATTTTGACAAACTCAAAATTCAGATAAAAGAATTATAGAGTATTGTTGAGGAAAATCACACCAATGCATATATATACATACACACACACAATACGCATATATTTGACTTACGGTTACATACCCATTTACATAAACGTATTCATAAAGAAATTCTTTGTAAAAGTAAATGTTACGGAAGTGTTTCTTATTCACACATACGTGAAGATTGTTACGCAAACAGACAGGCAGTTAGACAGATTGCAAGGCACAAACTTACAGAGTCATGTGTACGCCTATGTGTAAGTATCCGGCTTGGGTGTAAATTTAAATGAAAACTTTTACGAAATATTTGCAAGTGCTTAACATTGTGACAGTTTTAATTATGTAAAAATTTTACGTTTGTTGTTTTTAATGTATTTTATTTTCTTCTATCTTCTCTTTTCATTTATAATCTCTCTCTTTTGCCCCCTTGCATAACCATGCAAAGTAGGGGATGCGTGTATCAAAGGGCAAATGCTGAATTAGCAAATATTTTCCTTTGTCTCCTTTCAAAGCTCAGCAGCAGACTCAAATGTTATTGTATATATATATATATATATTTTCTTGTTTTTTTCTATTTCCATTCCGACAGAGATCATTAAATGACCTCGATCAGTTATCGAAGATCAGTTATTTCTATATCTAGTATTAAACTTTTATAGAGTGACAGCAAATTTATTTTTAATATTTTTACGTTTGGTAAAAAGGAATTATTCAAAGTACAGGCAAATATTACATAATTGCGATCAATTTGTGAAAAGTTAAACTACTTTCCATCTGATAAGTGATCAGTTCGAGTAGTTAGTTCTCCATAACGGTCCCGCTATCTAGCAATGATATAAAAGAGTGATTACGGCTTCAAAACTCTTCATCGAAAAACGAACTTAACCTTCCACCTTAACACTATGAAGCGGTTAGTATGAAAAGACGCTTAAGCCCCACTCGCACCGTGTAGCTAAGTTGATAAGAGTAGTGGCTACCAAGTCAGTGTTCGCGGATTCAAATCTCAGTTGAGCACATTTGGTCGTAGCTGTAGTGAGCACCTTCTCGACAAAGTCATAACAATTACTGATTTATACGGGCAACGACTAGCCTGCGGCCAGTCCCTAACTCTCCCACTTTCTTCACTTTCACTATCTGATTGTTACCGTGGAACACGCATAGAGGAAAGAAGAAAAAAAAAACTCCATGGACTGTGACAGTAGGCGAGAAAGTAAAAATTTGAAGATTTATTCCCCGATGTTGCGACTGTGATATTATCTCTCCCATTAAATACTACGTCGACTGTGGCTTAAATAAGTTGATAAGATCAGTTTCTAAAGCACTTTTCGGAAATATCTATTTATTTAAATTGTAATCACGACCCTAACATTTCGTAGGAACCGCCCTACAAACTCGTTCCTTACAATTTGCATTCTACGCAACTTCACTTTTGTATAGGGTGCTCGATATTTAAGCATTCTTCTTGAAATCTTTTTCGATTACATATAGTGGACCTAAACGATGAAAGGATGCGGCAAGCCAAACAAGCCCATTAAATAAGCTCTAAACTTAATCAGTCCACAAGATGTTGCGGTAACTTCCAACGTATAACTATGGATCCATTCTTCGAGCGTGCGTAATATTTCCGATCAAAGCGTTCTACCTTTTCATGCATATGTCTGCGTATTCGGGAAACTAATCCATTTATTAAGACGGCGGCGAATGTATTGACCGCTTCAATCCTTATCCATTTGTCCAATTTTCAAAATTCGCATCTACTAAATATGCGGAAAAATCGTTATTGCCAAGCCAATGTTACTCAACTTCGTTATATGCACCGAACGCCTTAAATTCTTTTTTAGTCTCCATTATGTTGAACTGAAAACGCTTATCCTTTTATTCGTCTGAGGAAAAGTCATGCAAAAACAAAGGGCACATATCTCTTACATTTTTCGCATTTACTTTGCCGCCGGGTCTTTATTGCACATCGAGTTATTTAATACTTTTTTTTTTTGTTGACATTTCATCACATCGGATATTGCCATCACATAAGTTAAGGAGTAAAGTTAATCCGTGTAAGCCTATAATTGTGGGTAATTTTCTCGAGTTTATTGACGAATGATGACTTGCCCATCAGTGTATGAAAGCAAATTTCATAAACCATCTGCAGATTTACTTAAGTATTTACAAGAATTTATTTTTTTTTTTCCAAAATTTCTTTTAATGGAAAAAGCATTTCTTTGACGGTAGCATTCAACTGAATTCAGAAACGATTGTCTTTAAATTTCAGCTAGAGCTTCATGCTTTCGTTCTTTGGGTGAACCAAGAAGAACTTTATAAAATTGGTGATTGAAACAAAAAAAAAAATTCGTCGATTTTATTAATTTTTGATCTTTCGAAAACATCGGTCGGCAATCGCCTATAAATCGGCTAAAGTTAACTGACCAAAAAAAAACTTAGAGAAACTAGAGAGCTATTAAGCTATAGCTGGATGGATGGATTGACAAAATCTTAGCAGCCTAATAATATTTGAAGAACTTATTATATAACCATTCGGTCAAGTAGGTGTTGCAACTTTGAGTCCAGATAACATTTTAGGAAAGTACGTAAAGTCTTTGAGAAATATTTGTTTTTTCTATAATTTTTTTCTATATTAAAAAGTTCGACGTTCGGTCACAATGTAAGGCAATGTGTTATTAAATAAACTTGAAATTCGAAATTCGACATTCGAAATCGCATACGAACCTTCTCTCGCGCCATTATCTTTTCAAATGAAAAGAACGAAATCTGTGCGAATCGCTTTATGGATCAATTTTGAACAGTCATGTGTCAAGAAAAACTGGTTTAAAATTTTCAAATGTGTCCAAGATGTTAAAGGATCCCAGCATCACATAACTTCTCCTTCAAGTTCAAATGTTTTGCTTCGTTTTTTTTTTTTTTGCTAAAACATTTCTTTTACACTCCTTCTATAACAGACACCACGACACCTTTGATCCGCTTAACACAAAAATCGTATGATTCGCATCCAATGCACTGTCATCGTAAGAACTTTCATGATTCGTAGAATATTAGTAGTAACTAAGCGATCATTAAAGTGACATACAGAGATATCAGTCGCCATATCTAAAATGAGAATTTGAAATGAAATCGAAAAGAGCGAGACCGCAATTTTCGTTGCTATTTTGCGCGTAGACTTCCAAGGGAAGGTGTGTGTAGTAAGTAGCCCGCCTCGGCTCGACTTCTCAAAAACCAGATTACTCAGAAAGCGGTGGCTGGGCATGGAAGCTGCCCGAAGGGTGCTCTGCCTGCATCATTTTCCAACCACACCAAGCTTTCAATCATGAGCAATACAAGTAGCTGCGACTTTAGTTCAGTGAGACTTATGATGTGAAGTCAATCATATTTCATTTTTGCTATTAATCAACCTACTGCCTACTTAAGCCATGATAATACCTTTCGCCCAAGAAACCAAGACTATTGATGAAATCATTTGAAGAGTAGCATTGAAAGTATGTGTACATATATATAATTTAAAAGAGAAATGTATCTAAGGCAGTGATGTACACAAGTCAAGAAGTCGAGTTCGGAATGTCGGATATGAGTGATTACTTACCGATTGCCTAATTAAGATGTGGGCAATTAAAAATATTAACGGTACGGAGGATGGAACATAAATAAGTACATACTGCGTTATTGTTATTAAGAAACATTGCTTGCCTATCTTCAAATTTGAATCATACAACCGTTTATATAGGAAGGTTTTGAAAAAAAAAGAGCTTAAATTTTATTATATTACAAGTCGTAGTATATATAGGCAAAAAGAAAACATTAATGGATTTTAATTAGAAATTGTGAATAGTATTGCAATGTGCTCTCACGCGTAGACATTATTTTAATTACTTTCTATTAATTCAGTGAGCAAAATAGTACGCATTCCTAAGAAATTGGATTTTAGTTTTGTTTTTTTGAATTGCAAACCGGAAGGAACAAATTTTAGCATACGAATCGCAGACACCCTTCAAAGAAACTCATACCAGAGCCATATTATGCGTTATATGTGAGTGACAAAAGTCAACTGAATAAAACGCATCCAATCTTCGATAAGAGATTGGATTTGAGACGTGTTTGTCAACAATTGAAGCTATTCGTTATCGTAGCTTTGTTTTCTTGGCAGTGATCGAAACGGTGACAGAATCTTAATATAACATCTTTTAGAGTTTTATAAATATTGGGTAGTCCGGAAATTTCTTCCGGTGTTTCACAATCATATGCAAACTTATTGGTTTGGAGGGATTAAGTTTTCCTTCAAATTCACGGATTGTCACCTGTCGATCAGGTTCAATCGTGATCTTTAGTTGATCATCATCGATGGTAACAGAACGCGGTAACGTTCGAATTGAGAAATTTTCAGAACGAAATTTCGCAAACCAAGTTGAGCAAGTGCGTTCTGCTACAATATGCCATAATAATAATGCCATACACAGCATACACTTTGTCCTTATGTGCTTCTGCACCATCTTTACCTTTTGTGAAATAATAAAGTAAAATATGTTTTATATGCTCACCTTGATCTTGCACGTCTTACGTACTTACGTACTCACTTCTATAACGCACCCGATAACATTCAAAGTGTTTACACATAATACACATAAGCCTGCCCTACATAACTGTATATCTAACTTTAACCCTAATTATATGTCTACTTACCTGAAAAAAAGTTATTTTAGCCTGGTGTCGGGAAAAATCTTAACAAAATTTCCAAACTCCCTAATATAAAATATGCGTGTGCGTGTACACGTAAAATTGCTTCGTTTCAAGACTTCCGCTAACTAAATGCGATAGTAAATATTATTATGAAATATATGTGTAAAATATGAACAAGCTAAGGAAGAATATGAGGGATGTTTGCTAACGCAACCGTTTTGGCGGTTGTTTCTTGAAGACGTAATGTACCAGCAATCTTTAGGACAACTGTTATTACATAACACGATGAAAATAATTAATCTTTATGGGATTTATACAAACATGTGTGTGTGCGTGCGTATAAGCTCGCTTATGAGCCTTTCCTTAAATGCGAATTAAAAAAAAATAAATTTCATTCATGCCGTTTGCTTTGCGTTCCTACGCACATGCGTATGTATTTGTGCGGATACCTGAACAAATATTTGAATAAGAAGAAGCGGATACATAGGCTTCAACATTTTTGAATATTCCCTCGCTCCGACGCACCCTTACATGAAACATTTTCGCGCGTAGATGTATGCGAAAATATTTTAGTTTCGGTTTTTCTTTTCCATTTATGCTTACTATTCAACCAAACTATGCAGATATCTGGATATATACATACACATATATATATAATAGATATGTATATGCACATATATGAAGGAATATTTAGTTATGTACGTTATTATGCTAGAAAGAGGATAAAAGTGAAAGTATGTGTGTGTGTGTGTGTGTGTGTGTGGGTGGGTGTGTGTGTGTGGGTGGGTGTGTGGAGAAGGGTGTGTGTAAATTTTGAATGGACCGAGTATTTATTTAAGAATTTCTTTATACACAATATTTGTTTACGTGTACTGTACGTGCATGAGGAAATACGAGAACGGACTAAAAATTTCTTGTACAACATTTTCAAAAATAAAAGAACATGACATGTTTGTTTGTGTTTTGCTTGTTATTTTTTTTATATTTTTTTTCTTATTTTTGGCTTGTAGTTGTTATTGTTTCTTCATGCCTTTGACAAAACAGAAATTTTTACGCAAAATGTATGTGACTACGTAAAAGCAAGCAAACTAAATGTCTGAAATATTTCTGTAAAGAGTTTCTCGAGAGTAATAGAATTATAAAGACACACAACAACAATGAAAAATGAAAAAAATAAAAACAAAAAAAAAAATCTTTTCTTTATGACTGGAGCACTTTAAGGGAGATGCTCGACTATTATTTACTATTACCACGACTTCTGCATTTGTACGTTACGTTATCAGATTCTTTTCTTAAATTATAATATTTTTTTTTTCTTTTTGTTTTACTTTGTTTTTAATTAAAAACTTATTTCGACAAAAATATTACACTTGCTTGAACGCTTGCTTAACGTTTCCGTCTCGCTTTTTCGAAATTTTCCTTTCCACACTATACACATATACATTATAATACTTTGCTAGATTTGGTTTGGAAAATACTTTCCCATAAGTTTTGCGCATCTCTTCTAAAGAGAAATCGTTTGAAAATTTTACGCATTTTTTGGCTGCAGCTACTTGCACATTTTTCGGCACAAACCAACTGTTGTTGACAAGAGAACATGGGAGCGTTTCCACGAACGCATCGTACTTTGGTGGCTAAACGCTGCATATCTTTAGGCAACTGAAATATCGAGGATATTTAGAGCATGACCTGCCTTCACAGCCACACATAGAGTAGCGAACAATTTTAACGCTTACTCGTGCCTTATTCTTGAAAGCAAAGATTCAATCTATTGGTAGTTTGTGGATAATTTTTCCTTTTTGCAACCAAGCCTTCTATTCTTTGCTCTTAAAAATTATCTGCTTAAAATTTAAATGAATACGTAATGGTTAGCAAGCAAGTCCGCTTTACGCAGACCACATTGTACCCCACTCCATATCTCAATGTTTACCTAACAAAGAGTTTAATCTACTGTATCGTAAGTCTTCTTGTAGCAGAAGCTAATTTTTGAGACGCAATGTTCAAGAAATTCCAGAGTAAACATAAGTTCCTTCTGTTTTTTAAGGGAGAATGTAAGTTGTACTGTGGGCTGCTGACTAAAACTCAATGGTATAAATTATCAGACTAAAGAGATGCTTGAACAGTTGGTGCATTACGATATCCAAAACCCAAATAGTCATGATGATGCAGGTTAGGCGAACCACTAAATTCGACGGGAAAGTTGAATATTCATGACGGCGCCATGAATAATATAAAATAAAAATGTAGAATGCAACTATAACAAAAAAGTGGGCGTGATATAGCAAAAACCATGCTGTCGTGAGTTTTCACAGTATGATGGAGAGAAACTCGTTCACGATATCTTTAAGAATGTAATCGAAAAAGTCGTACCTTTCACGCTGCTATCAGTAAACGATATTCCTTCCGATTTCTTCCGGGTTTCAATGGATGGCTTATTATTTGCTAGAACGGTACTTTGATAATTATTAAGATACACAAATATGCGTTCCTTTGAGGATAGATTTTTGCGAGATGGAATTCGAAAATTGCCTGAGAGGTGAGCAAAAATAACAGGCAGCGACAAACAATCGGCCCAGCCAGCTAGGAAAGTAAAATTTTAACAAATTTGACGAATACAACGTAAATAATTCTTACTCGCTCTCTCTCTCTCTCTCTCTCTCTCTCTCTCTCTCTCTATCTCTCCCTCGATTTTCGATTAAACGACGATCTGGCTATGGAACCTGAAATATATTTGAATAAATAAAAAACGTATGGAAATGTTGGCTTGATTCCGATATATTTTGCGAATTTTGCAAAAATAAGGTGTGTATTTTCTTGCTTAGTTCCGGGAATTACTGATCATCGCTTAGCATAAGCTAGGCTATATGAGCGTCTCAGCATTAAAACAATTACAACTTTAGAATTATTTCTGCATTAAATTCTCCTAATAACGGTAATTTAATTCTCACACCTTTTTAAAAGGTCACTTCTGTTAATAGCGAAAAGTAATTCAATGATCTCTTTTATGAGTTCGTATACGATATTTATGTTTAGTTAAGAAAAACTTGCAGACACAACCAGTTTATTCAAGTATGTAAATAATTACATGGACACAAACACATGTAAGCTGAGGAAACTATGCAGCATTCTTTTGTAATTTGATTGCGTGGGCCGCACACTGCTCTAGGCATTCTTTGTGTTCTTACTTTACTACATAACTTTTTAACCGGCCACCAAAAGCTTGCGAAAAGAAAAATCGTTTTATTAAATCTTTTAGGCTATCTGTAGCACTTAAAAAAGACTAACTAAACATTATATAGAGTCATCTAGTTTACACTACAATGGAAAGCACTTTTTTTATGTTCTTCTTCTCTTAAAAGTGTGAAAAGAATTGCGACTCATTCAGAGCAAAACGCAAAACCAATAATGTCAAGGTCAGTTTCCTACATTTATGTGAATTAAAAAGACATTGAGCAGAGCACGGAACACTTAAGCTGATGATGTACAGGAAGGCATGTATCAGCCGTTTCTAAGAAAAACAAGCACAGAGTCATTCCTTTTGCAGTTCCGAAGGTATACAAGTGTAAATAAAACGCACTGTTCATTGAAATTTAGATCAAGTGACCTTTTTCAATATATTGCTTGGATCTCTACGGAGCATCTTATCGGGATAGATATTTTTCAGGTAATTTTTCATGACTTCTGTGCACATAGCGGACAATAGCTCGGCCATAACTTGACGGCACAAATCCGACAACTTGTGTAGGCTCACAAAAAAAAAAACAAAACAAACGAGAAACATTTCTACAAATCTTCAATCTCCCTCTCTCAGTAATACAGGGCTCGGGAAGCAAAATGTGACCCATGGTGTCTACCTGAGAAGCTAGGTGTAGGCGTTGATATTTTGATTTGAATTTCACAAAGCCATTGCTTCGAACACTTTATGTTAGCATAAAGAATCTATTTGTCACCTCCGGTAACGATTCTGCCAAGAACTGCATCCCTACGAAATCTGGATAGCAGTGAACTACAAACTAATCGATGAATATACTTATTCTTCGGTCAAATAATTGACGCGGCAACCCTATTTCTTGCCTATATGCCTTTTCAGTTGCGTGTAGACATCTTTCTATATTGGACCCAAGGTTTCTGCATAATTCTTGTATAATCTAGTATCAGCTTCCATTACAGATTCTAAGATGTCATAACAGATTGTCCACCTTGAGGTCTGTCAGTAAGATCATAATTACCAGCAGCAAACCTTCGGAACCAACGCATACCACGTATAAATGAAAAAGTATGCAATGGGTAACGTATGTGATTCTCGGAAGGTACGGACGCAGCCATTCTATTTCAGGGTTGCAAAAAAAAAATTCTAATTTTTAGGATATTTTCTAGACAAACTACTTTACCGAAACCGAAAAGGATATGTGTTCCGTCTTCAACGGTCGGTACAGAACTAAAGGTAAAATAAGAAATAATTCTATGGATGGAAAGACAGTTGAAATTTGCTGCTCATACGTGTTCCCAGTCATTTTTTTATTAAAAATTTAAACGCCGATTAGTAATCGAGTTATAGATTCTTATAATATATTGATCAATAAGTCCCAGGAAGTAAAAACACATTTTCTTGGTAAAAGATAAGAATGATAACATAATTTCAACACTTCTCAACATTGGACATCTCTCGGACGCCAGCTGTCTCTTCCAACTTCACCGTTCGATTATCGAACTCAATGTTCAGGATTTTTCTTATGCTTTCCACTATAACTACCTATTGTAGGCATTCGTTGTGCAACTTTATTTAAAATAGGCGAACTAAAACGAATTCGAAATGATAGGAAACTTGAACAGACATCATTCGAAGTTCGGATCTTTTCAAGAATGCCACGAATTCTTTTATACACAATAGGTTTGCGCTTAGCACAAAATACTTCGGACTTAATTCGTTGACTTCTTTATCCCATGAAGTGAAGGTGCATCCTGTTACTTCAAGTCCTTACTTGCGAAGTTATTTAATCATTCCACTTGCACGAAACGTGGACTCGTGGACTTTAACAATTTCTATACAAGTATGTATGTATAATGGCAAGGTCTGAACGATGTATTTAAAGAAAATTTGATTTAAAACTCGATCAAAAGTGTCTTTCATTTACATTTACTTTTGGAACCACAAAATGGATGACCATGCTGCCCTCTCTATTAAAAACACACACTATGCTCCCTATCATATCACTGGCTCCAATCAAAGCCTTCTTGTTCCCTAATTCATAGAAATGTAGAGAAGCGACCTTAACACTATGCGTTTTGTATTTTGTTCTAAACGATTCGCTATAGAAAAAAGAAAATGCATTCCATTGTATTTAGCTAACATGTATTCAGAATGTAGGTGATGGGCATTCAAGATTCGTTTTAACGCGCATAGATATTTC
Source organism: Glossina morsitans morsitans (assembly GCA_001077435.1). Classification (NCBI taxonomy): domain Eukaryota; kingdom Metazoa; phylum Arthropoda; class Insecta; order Diptera; family Glossinidae; genus Glossina; species Glossina morsitans. Next base: position 19,881 of record CCAG010000835.1, on the reverse strand, counting down.
TTACTTGCAGCTTTACTCATTGGCTTGCACTTGTGTTCGCGTTCAACCACTAATTTTATTTCATTCTTCTCTAGACAATAGCTTACATTTACGTAGTGCATACGTATGTTGTTGAACGTGTGCGTTTATATGCTTCGCTGCCTAAGATATAGTTTAGCGCGAGTATTTTTTGCTTAATCTTTTTACATATCTATATACATATGTACTTTTTCCAATTTCGCGCCTTTTTTTTCTGGGCGAGTGCTACGAAAAACCATAATTTTTAGAGTTCAATGATTTTGATTGCAAGTAATTAAGTATTCTTAAGAAAAGCAAAAGTAATTACATATTTTAACCATAATTATGATTAAGTTAATTTTAATGCATTTGAGTGCAAAAGTTTTTTTTTTCTTTTAGGTCTCCTAACTATCAATATGACATAGATTGACATTCAGCGCCCAGCATTTTTCGAATAAAAAAAGTTGTTTTTAAGTCAAAATAAATCGCAGCATTCTGCTCTAGTTGTCGTCTGATTTCCTTGAAATGCCTTAGTATTTTCATAAAATATGAAAAAAAAAACAAGTTAAAATGTTACAACAGTCAGTCACCGTATACAACTTAGCCTAATAATATTTTTATGTGAAAGCCCTCATATTGGAGGACGGTCAAAACGTTAACTAACATGGTCCAAATCCAAAATAAGCAAACTTCATGTACTTGTCAAAGATTTCATTATTTTCCGTCATAAAAAATTACAAACTTGATTGTCTTGGCATATAAGGTAGGGTTTAAAAAATAGGCCGATGTGATCCAAATTTTCTGAGGTTAAATGTTATAGTTACGTTGCTACTATGGATCCATTTTCATCACAATATTTGAAATATTAAATCTCTTTGCCAAAGGACTCGCTAGTCATGAAAGCTTTCATTAGAACTTTTATATGAAGTGAGACCCAAAAAGTAGACCGTTTTGATCCAAATTTGGTACAGTTAAATTTTATAATAAATTACTTTTATGATTTACTGATCATCACAAAATTTGAAAAATTAAACAGTTTTGCCATATGAAGGCTTACTTTGATGAGAACTTTTATAAGAAGTTGGATCTAAAAAACAGACATATACGGTTCGAATTCAGCAAGGTTAACTCGTATGTCAAATTGTTATTATGGACCAATTTTCACCATGAAGTATTGAGCCATAAAAAGCTTCAGCGATATAGCCTGCACGACATGTCGTATGGGTTATAACAAGTTACAATTCCACAGTCAGTTAACGCTGTCCATTAAATACTGTAAACGGATTTGTCTAATGCAACTCGGCACCATAAAATACTAACAGTGGGTGTTTGTTGTTATGTGAACATGGACTTTATCAAAAAAAACGAAGGAGTTCAAAATATAGATCTACGTAGTCTAGACGTACGGCCATAAATTCGTGTAAAAAATCACCTTTTTGGATCAATTTTCCATATATAAAACACTAAAAACTAACTCATATTATTTTAAAAATATTTATAGGGAAAGAAATCGTAAAAATGGTTCGATTCAATAGCGTAACTGTTGGGAACGAAACATTTAAATGGGCACGGTTTCATCAAAATACATGCTATACGCGGACAGACATCAAATGCGCCGACATCAGGAAATGATTCTGAATCGATTGCTACGTAAGCGGTTGAATTCTTTTAAGTGTTGCACACATTCGGCCAAACTTTACACAATCTCACCAGAAGTGGTGTAGAGAAAAGTAAATTTACTTTGACAATTTTTAGTAGGCGTACTTTATGTATTATTAACAAATCAAAAAACAAAAATTAAAAAAAAAAATACAAAAACATTCTTCTTTGATTGTTTGTGTAAATATGTAGCGAAATGTGTAAAAATCTTCGAATTTTCGAAAATTATCGTAAAATTAGTCCGTTTTTTATTTTGTGCCCGAAGTACGAAGAAGTCACATGAGCATGAGATCTTTGATCTAAATTGAATTCATATGTCAGGAATGTCTGCCAAAATATATATATATATATAGCTATTACTTAATATCTGATTAACATAATACCGATTTTTATAAAAATTTGGTTTCTCTATGGTTGAAGCTAGCTTCTTATTTATATGGGAGATGTCGTCACGACTAACGGTTGGAGTTCGAATCGTTTGTTAAGCAAAACGTAATCTTAACAGAAGAACTAACAACTACGGTCTGTAGGCAATCGGGCAGACATTTCTAACTAAATTTCACTATTCACGCTTATCTAGAACATGTACACTTTAGGTTTTAAATTTTCGTGGGATATACTTACGCAGTATAAGCATTCAGTAGGTCCTTTATACCGCTTACAAGCAATATGTTCTTATCAAAATGAAAAAAACAAACTTCGTGCCGTAGCTGTTACAAAACACCGTTCAATTCTTTTTCTTCTCGTGTCGATTTGTTTTTGTAACGCTCCGATTTTGTATAAACGGGAAACTAGCTCCCTGGAGCTACGTTTATGAGATACAGAATACACTACATAAAAATGCAAATAATTCTTTAAAAATGATACGTGCGGTCGTTACGCAGGCGTTATTAAAAAAGTTAGGAAAATGCTGTCAGTTAATTATCTCATTATTGCTCTTCATTCATGCTGCACGAGAAAGTCGCAATGTCTACTTGAAAGTAAATAGTGAAATAAGCCGCTTTACCACGAACACTACACAGTTGCGTAAACGGACAGATGGACAGATGAATGGACAAACACGCTTAGGTGCATTCTGAATTCGAAAACTGAGGAAGGATTCACATAATTTATAGGATTTTTGAAGCTTGTTCTGCGCGTTATAAAGGTTATGAAAAAATGAATTAAATTTTGATACACTATAATAATATTGGGTAGGCGTGGTCAAAAAAGTTATAGATAAAACATGTCGGAATTTCCTTGTGGAGTTCGCTATGAATTTAGCCTCTATTTCAATCGCTAAAGTTATACGTGAAGAAGAGAAGATATGACACAATTGTTTCGCCCCCGCGGGTGTAGTTATTTCTAGAAGTGAAACACGATGCGGTATTAAAGTAGCAATATCGTTCGTACGAAAAAGCGTGTCCTTCAACATCTCACGCTTAGATCATACGGTCGCATTGCAAACTCTACCACACTTGAGATTTGAACATGCCACCACTGATCTACTAACTGCGATCCTTTGGCTACTCGACTGCTCATGCAAAAAGAAGATTATTAATGTAAAGCACATTCCAAATGATATTAAGCTTCCTTTAGAGTGTTTTTGTACCCATCACTGAAAGATGAGGGATCATCTGTCCATCTGTCCGTTTAAACAACTGTGTAGTATGTGTGTTAAACATTCTCTCTGGAGTATGAAAGTGTAGTTCTTTTCCCTTTTTTAGGATCACTATGATAGGTATAAAAGATTTGGTCACGATCGAATATGATTTTCTTATGTGTATTTACCATCTTACCGTAATTTTTAACTTATTTCAGATAACGTAATAATGAGTTAATGAATCGATCAAACAATTCAAAGTTGTTGACAACTTTGAAAAAAAAAAATGGTTAAACAAAACTATGGGGAGCAACTGAAATAAGCTGAATCATCGTGAAATCTTATTAAAGTCGTTTAGTGAAAGCGCGTGGTTGTCACGCGTTATAAGTCTTTGAAGTTTTATTAAATCTTAAAATAAAATGCAAAGAAAAGAAAAAACAAACAAAAATAAAATAAAACTTTATTTTTGTGCAAAGTCCTATATACATATGTTAACATGTATGTAATCGTTATTGGTACTGCCATAAAACTTATGTACACAATTTAATGAATATGTCAGCCCGTTTGACAGCTAAAAGTTAAGTCAATGAAGTTTATTTTTTCGTTTAATGTCATGGTTGAAGAGTTTTTGTTATGTTTTGTTTTTGTTTTTTTTTTTTCATTTTCTTCTTTGTTTTTTAAATGCAATTTTTATTCATTAAATATAATAAATATGCGGTAATTTGATATCTCGCTAAATATTTTTATGTGAATGGGGTAAATTTACCATAAATAATAATAATTCTATGGATGAGTACGAACCCAAAAGTATAATAACAGAACTTTTCGCGCTTCAACAAGTTTCGGATTTCACACCAATAAGTCAGAAAATGGTTTCATTTTTTATTCTTATTATTCACTTTTAAATCCTCTTCTACAAGACGGGGATATATCAAATTTGTTAGTCCGTTTGTATCATCTAGACACCCGCATCAATTCTCAGCCATATACGGCTATCTGGCCAAGCAATTTTTGAAACTCTCACGATAGCAAAACTTGCGATGAAATGCTGGAATGCTGCTTAACGTATGACAGTTTAAATGTCGGCTTTGGATGTTTATTTCAATGTAAATTTCACCCATCCATCCATCCATCCATCCATTCATCGCGCTAAGAAACGTAAAAGTGAAAAACTTTAATAAAAATTTCAATTTCTGGCAATAGCTTACAACCTATAAGAGGCCTTGAATATTAGAGCGAAGACTTGACATAAAAAATGTTTCAGTTTTTTTGTAGTGACAATGAAATAATTCGATAAAATTCGAATTTTTCCATATGTTGGGTATCCAAGGTTCGCTTTAAAATGAATAGGAATCTCTTGTCTGCTATTTTTTTGTTTTCTCTTATTTTTTGGGAAAACATGTCAATTGGTTCCTTTATGTTAATTTTTGCCTTGTATTCGTCGTTGGAAATTATTTGTTTAGTTAAATTTATTCACAACAACCATTCCATTGTAATAGTGGAAGTTGTTGTCTCGTTTTCAGTAAAACGTGACATAAACAATATTTCAGTTTTATATGATGTTATGTTCTTTAACACTTTTTTTTTTTTCTTTTTTTTTTGCTTATGTTCAGCAAGTTCTTTGCTTACAAGCATAAGTTTCGTGACGATTTGTAATGATGATGAAGTGATGCTACTTATGCTTATATTATTAGAATTACAATAAAGTTTTAAAAAGAAGTAAATTCTGTCAAAATCCTATGGTAAGCAAAACTTTGCAAGACTTCTTCAACACTCGTAAGAGGCGAAGAAATTGTAAATTCACTTCACTTAATTCTAACCTACAAATGTGACCTACAAAGCAATTATTCCCTACTCAGCTTATGGCCGCTTTTTTTTCTTCTTCTTCATTTTTCACTACCACCAGACAGAATCGTAAACAAATTTTCAACCACTTTACGGAATAAATATAAAAACAAAAAAAAAAACGAGAATAACCTCAAAATTTATATATGACGTGTCGCTGTCAATGCGGTAAAAACCGCATAAACACATTAACCTATAAATAAAGGGAAATTGTTACACAACCACATTACACAGGTTCCCAAGGACTTCTATATGAGATGTTAAACGCCCTAAGAATCATTCTCTTACATTTATCGTTATATGATATGAATTCTTCGCTATAGTTGAATCATTTACAACAATTGAAAGGTTCGATGGGAAATCGGAGAAAAATGTTCATTATTCTTTAGGCATTTATTTATTGGTCTCTCTCCACTTCAAACATAAATAAACAGAATATCATCTATACATAAATAAGAATAAAAATTGAGAAAACAACTTCACACTTAATGTTGTTGCACTTTAAACAAATAAGCAAGAAATGTAATAATTTATGGGTTTTTGACGTTTAAAACCAGCATAGACAAGTTAACGCATAAAGTTAATCAGGAAAAGTTCTCACGTTTTATTTTGTCATTTTTTTGTTTTGCTTTTATTGTTTAAATGATAAACAAAATGAAAAAAGAAAGAGGAAAATTATACTGCTCGTCATCTAAGATGAGCTATTCCTGTTCCGTAAGTAAGTCTTACATAGCCGCCAAACTATTATTTCAAGCATTTTGTGGAAATAAGTAAAAAAGACAACATTGATCGTTATATGCTATAGACAAGGCAAGTATTTGTACGGCGTATCTGTACATAGGGTGTGCCAAAATTTACACAAGATTTCAATTAAATAGAAAATTTAAATTTTTTTTTTTTTTTTTTTTTTAATTGTAATCATTTTATTGAATCGTAATATATATGGAGGTAGGCTTTGGAGTGGAATAGCATATCGGGCAAATGACCTTCACGGCTTTGCTGGCACACATGCATTCTTTTATCGAAGTTCTTATCACCGCAGCGAGTGTTTCATGCATGTGGCACAGTCCAGTTGAAACCAACGCAAGCCAACATCATCACATTTAGACAGCAAGAACTGGGTTATCTGGGTTGATGCATGCATGGATATCGAGCACCAGTAACAATCATCGCTTGACCGGGCTCATTTTGGTAGAAGTATTGCCAAACTTTCATTACTTGTCAACGATGGAAACGCTTCGCTAGACTGTCAGCTGTCAAATTTGTTTTTTTTTTCGCATTCTTCAAATCTTTCTTTGTGGCATCGTATATATGTGTGCATATGATCTGCAAATTGCAAATTTTGTACAGAGAGCAAGCAGCTGGAATCTCTATGTCCGGTTCTCCACTCACTCATTTATGAGTAATGTAATCGTTGCATCCAGTAGAATATCAAGGCTCGTCTACAAAGTCTAATAGATTTTCAATTTTATTGACGACTCGGGTTCGAAAGCCATTCGAATTGCAAGTTCATTTTTACATTACATGAAACGAAGGCAACTCTATTTTTGACAGCAGAATTATTAAAAAATTATCTCGACTCTTAGTCGAGAATTGCAAGTTGTTTTCAACAAACGACCTTGCAACAGGTGTCGTTAAGTCCTCTTCTTTTCTTTAACTGTAAAAGCTTGAAAAGAAATTGCTTCAATGCAAACGCCCGCCGTGTAGTGTAGACTTGAACGTCTTCTCGGCCCATTTAGAAATGCTTGAACTGCTCAAAACGAAAAAGATCGCTTTTCCTCACCTACGAATGCTATGTTTACAAGCTTATCAATATTATAATTTTCAGATAATTTGCAAAACTATTCAATATCTTAATAGATCTTGTGCTGTTAATTCATGTATGACAGGTAAGTAAACAGCTCTTGAATATAAATTTGATGATTCGATGATCATTTGAAAAAGTTTTTACAACGTAATTAAATTACGACCATGACAATGACTCGAGCGACTTTTTGATGCAATAATTCCTTAATTCTTTCTTTATAGTTTTTACATAAGTTTGAGATAATTCTCTAAACGATAAATTGACTTTAACGACTTGCCTGGTTATTTGTTTCCCAAAGACGACGTTAAGATGAATGCGTTGATAATAGAACCCTTTGCCTGAAGCAATTAAATAAACATACGGGTATATATATATTCCTCTCTCTCTCTCTCTCAAGCGTAGTTAAAGTCAAAGTGACAATGTGAATGTCAAGAAATTAAATATAAATAAATAAATAAACATTTAAAAGCCCTTCTTAAGGAAACCAAAAAAAAAAAAAAAAAAAAAGAAAAGAACTTTAAAATTTTAAGTGAGTTATTTATGGAATTTTTAACACATTATTTCTTCAATCAATTTAATTAAATATGTTTAAAAAAAGAAAAAGAAAGAAAGTTGTTGCTATTGTAGTTAAGCGTATAACACAAATGAAGATATGAAACGAATGCTCGAGTGTCACGAGGTTGTACCTGAACCTGAACTTTGTCATCTTTTGTTTATTTATTTCTTATTATTATTATTATTATTATTATTATTAGTATTTTTGTTTTTGTCCTAAGGCAGGTGTTAAGACATATGTGTTGTTATCTTTGTAAACATTTAACGGAAAGGTCGCACATCCCTTATCGCACAGTGAAGGGATCGTTTATTCAAACATCAGCTGGCATATATTGAGTTATTATATATATCGCCATTTTATGCATTTACGTTTATTCATTTCAATCAGACTCTGGCAGAATTGAGCAGAATTTTGGTTAAAAATTATATACAAATAAATTTTTAATTACACAAATATGAGTTAATAATAGAGGTTAGATGGACACGTGCTTATTGTTTTAAAAGCTGTTTTATACTTTTGCCTAAAGGTTTTTAAATGGTTTACACAAAAAAAAAAAAAAAAAGAAAAAAAAACATATTTGCCGCAACGCCATAACGCAACTGCTCTTAACGCCAGGATGCGATTCGTTTTTAATCATGTTTCGCACTCATTGTGCGGTACGTTGTAATTTCTTACGAAAAGAAGAAAAACAAAAACACTTACACTTCTTTGATTGCAAAGTGTCTAGAGTGGGGAAAGAAAAATCACAAAATTAATTAGCCTCATATCTTACATTTAACGAAAATGTCGAAAAAAAAATGTCTTCAACATTTAATTTATAATCGAAATCAGTAAATAACTTGACAACAAGTTTACTTGAATATTTATTCTCTTAGATGAACTTGAAGTTACACTTTCCCTCCTTTGATCGTGAGGGTGAAACAGTTTTCTCACTCGATAACATTCAGATTCATATATATATATATATATATATGTATATATATAGTTCGATAGTTCGATTTAGATATCCGTACGTGGAAGAGATCTGTATATTCTAACAATCGACAAGACTCGCCATACGATTTCTAACCATTATTCGATTCGATTATATAGGATTTTCTTATTTATTGCGATATTGCGACGATTGTTGGTCTAAAGAGAAGCGACTTTTTTTACAGTGTACTTTTGCGAAACGACTTGCCGTACAGATAGATGCATTTTCATTTCAAAGAATTTTGTTAATGAAAGCATTACCTTTTTTTATTGTGAAATAGGTTTCAAATACATTGTCCATAATATTGTCTGCCGCCAGCTATAACATTTTCTTTCTGAAGAATTCCGAGTCGAAAGAATAATTTATTTCTCAAAGTTATCCCCGACAGTTCCCCTTATTCTGATATCGCCACAAGAATGAAATCGCGACTCAAACAGTAACTTCCTGTATTATGTTGATAGGGGAAAAAAAGTTCCCAGTTCAGTGTTTTTCATATTTTAAAGGTGATATATGATCGAGTCTCCTCATGTGAGTAATTATTTTATCAGCATACTATATAAGTTCTTTCATTCATTCGTCTCACTTCGTTTGAAGACTTGTAACGTTTTTTCCTCTCTCTTCGAGTATAAAGCGTGCGCTTGGATCAATGTTCGATGTTGACGGTTTCCATTCATGATGAAAACGCGGCCGTCTTGTAGCTCACTGAACCTAAAGATCATTGTGCAAAATACGGTGAAATTTCAAAGCATTTACACGTCTTAGCTATGACTAGGGCAGTCTTAAGAACGCAAAGGATTTTAAATTAACAAATACTCAGTGGGTTGAGTACGACAATAAAAAGGAGTCAAGGATATGGTATGCGATCAAATGACTTTAAATCGAATCTTGACTTGAGTGATCTTAAAAGATAATAGGACATCCGTCAAGTCAAAGAGAAGTCAAAGAAGAAGAAGATAAAAATAACAATAACACGCTACGATTGCGTAAACGACCAGCGAACGGCTTCTGGTCCACTCATCAAATGGCCCAAATTTTGTTCTTAACAATTGCTTCTCATTATACCGTACACCTCTTAAAGAACAGGATATATTAAGTTAGTGCGAACGCATTTAACACGCAGAAGGGCTTAAAACAGGCCAACCGTTTGCCGATCGATGCAGAATCATAATCGGAATTGATCTAAACCTGTCTGTCCGCCTGTCCATTTGATATCTGCCGATGTAAAGTTGTGTTTAAGCTATAGGCCGCAAATTTTTGAGATATTGACACCTTCGTTTTGGAATAAGTGCAACGTATATCTGTTTAAGTATATGCATGTGTAAGAGATTACCTTCTTGATCATAACATTAATTTTCCTCAATTTTACGTGGAGATGAAATTATGTAAGTACTAAAAGATGCTATGCCGTGCTAAATATTAAAGTAGTCTTTAAAAAAAGAAAAAGGTTGAATATTTAAAGCGGTTAACCAAGGCATGAAACTGGGTGACAAGAGCGTATTCATCACTTGCTCGTATATTCCTCCAAATGCTGATGTTTCTATTTATACAAGATATCCTGCCCTAATTCGGGATGTCGTTTAAATATTTAAATCTACGGATAACTAACTTTAATTGTTGCCATGTCACTTAGTGTCCTATGGAAATTTTTGGTCATTTTGCCTCTATTACTGCATCTGATAGAACTAACATGTTCTTCAACGATAGATCGGACTTGAGCCTTCTTTAATATAATCAATGCTGAAATCATGGATCTGTGTTTTGCAAATTTCCCAGAAATACTTATTAACCGTTGTCCACCATTTAGTTTACCTGAGTTAGGTAGAGTGTAAATGTATTATACAAATCAATAAATACTTTAAAGCTTCATATGATGTGATGTTGTTTTTGTAACCCCCATATACACACATATAAATAAGTATTGGAATTTATTAAAAAGGAGTTAATATAGTTTTTTTACTAACAATTTTCTTTATATGTAAAATTGTGAGTCATTTATTTATGGTACCATTCGTACATCGGATGTTAGATTCATTTAAAAAAAAAAAGAGGGTTGTTTCCATTACGCATTCATATGTGATTCATAAAAAATTTTTTCTCGTTTTGAAAAATTCCCCGAATATCAATAATTTTCTTTCCTTTAAATTGGACTCAGTTGATATTTCAATTAAGTTTTGTTACGTTCTTCTATAGGTTTAGTTAGAAAAATAAAATTGTTATGCCTACACACATAACGCCGAAGAACAGGAATATATTTGTATACACCACTGAAGTTTCAGGATATATTCATTTTATCAAAACGTTTGCTAAAATCCATATATTCTTGTTCGCTGTCAAATTCTGAACCGATTAACGGGCGTGTCCGTCTATTGGTCTATGTAATTAAGATACCTGCTTCGAATTTGGTAACAACGTGGAAAGTTCTTGCATGTCGGTTGCTATCTGCTTTCAATAGCCCAACAATTTGGGTTTTTTCGCTCCTTACTCATAAGCTAAAGCGGATAATGTAGACAATGATAAAAATGTTCATGGGTAGATCTTCAGTATCTGACAAAAATGAAAAAATCGGTTCAGGCCCATCCAATATTATAAAATATCAAATTTTCATATTCTTCTATTCATATTCTTTTTGTTTGCTCTTTAAATTAAAGCAATGGAGATAAAAAATATTCCACCACAGCTGCATATGACTTTATTAGCTATGGTTTTCTTATAGACTTATACTATCTACTTAAAAATCTTTTTGCCCATTGTTTGTCATACATTTTTTTAGCAACCAAATTCGCAAGAATTTAGTTCGGAAACTAACAGTTGACAAGACTTTCTTATATATATTTGACAACTAAAATTTTAAAGTAAGTTCCATATAATCCAATAATTGAGAAATTGAAATAATCGAAAAAATTGCTAAAACTTTAAATGCTTCCCAAGATTCCCTTCTGCTCTTCCAACACCAATTACATGCGATAACTGAAGACTAACCAAGCCTTATGAATCCAATACGAGTCGTTGTTAACCATTACTGGTCTGCATTCGTCCCTATATTAATGAATTCGATTTAAAGAGTAGATAATTTTTTTCTTTTCATATTCATAATGTATCATATATAGATAGATATATAAGGTATTTTATATATGAGGATAAACAGCTTAATTGATTTAGCCGCAAACGCATGGTTGCGTTTAAGTTTCATATCGAATTCTTTCTTATTGCTTGTGAAACTAAGATTAAAAAATCAACTAAATCGGCCTATGTGCCCGCCCTTAATGAAGCAAAAAATCGATATAATTCGACTCTGCCTCTCTACTATGTTAGCAATCTTTTTGTCACACTCTATATAGCATTCGCAATCCAAGCGCAATTCTATACCGAATTGATTTTATTCTGTATAGAATTGCCGCAATTCTGTATAGCTGTAAAGCTGTGTAAATGATGCCAAATTTTCCGTCTTTACGAATAAAAACAGTGATGCCAAGCACAAACAAAAACATGTGTTTATATTTTCTATAGAGTAGGACAGAAGCACGATTAACTTAAGAATAAAGTAAAACTTTATTAATTTTTTTTTGTTTCGAGACCGCAACTATTGGCAACTATTGCAAATCCATTTAGGGGTATAACTAGAGTAGTGGGCATTTTTCAATTTTGATCAATGAGTTGCTGTTAGATACGAGTATATGAATATCGTGCATCTATATCAACATAACCCAGTGATGGGTATTTGAAGATTCGGTTCAAGCTGAATATGTATCCCTTCTTGTTATTTTCTTCTTCTTCTTTTTTAAATAATTTTATGTTGACATTTTCTTACTTAAATTATAAAAACACTCTCTTTGTTCACCTTTTTTTTATTATATTTCAATTTTTGTTTACATACATACATACATACATATTCACATACATATGTACGTAAGTAATAAAAAATCTATTTTACAATTTTGTGGTTATTTCATAAAATCACTGATGCGTTCTATAAATGATTTATTGAATTATTGGTTATGTCGATGAATGTTCTAATCCTCCTTATGATACGCATGCCTGATGATGACATATTTGAAAAGAATTAAGAAAAATTGTTAATTTTTTTTTTTTATAAACGTTTTCCGAAAGAAAATTTGGAATATTTTAAGAATTTGTCTTGTTTTGCTTGATCAAATCAAAAAGAATGAATAAGAATAGAGTGTCCACTCGTTGCTTTTACTAGTTAAAGGCAAAATTATTAACATGAACATAAGCACAAACATATGCGCACCCAAAGGTAACATAATTCACAGATAGCGGTTTACTCTAATAACTCTTGAAAAGCAACTATTCAAAGGTACGAAGTGACAGATAACGATGCCTAGAAGCCTATAACACAAAGGTAACAAACGCACAGGCAAACATAGATATTAAAGAAAAAGCTCGCATCCTAGAATATAAGGTATAACTAGAAAAGTAATAATTCTCATATAACCAAAAAGATGACTTCTAATATCTTTTAGAAAGTCTTTAGAAAGTAATGCTCGTAATGTTTGTAATGGCGAGAATTATATTTGGTCCTTCGTCATCATACACACTGTATCAAATAATTGAGATAAGCTGTTCGCGCATGCCTGCGTAAATATGTAGCGCTTGTGCATGACTGCATGACTGCACGCCCGTATACATTTATTTATTAAAACGAAAGGCAAGCACATGGTTGGGTACGAAAGCAAAATACGTATATATTTGTGCGTGTGTTTGTTCGTGTATGTCAATAAGATGTTAAAAGTTTTTCAATAATATGAAGACACACGCGTTCGAATTCGTCTTTTTTCCTTTCCTTTCATTCTTTTTTTTTTTTAATATCCGTCCCTCATGACGTTATTAATAATTTTGTTCTTTTTTTCTTTTTCCGTAACTAGTAAAAGCAACGAATGCAAACTCTATCGCTATTCATGCGATTTGGGTAAAGTCGTTACTTGTCTTGAAAATTCAAATTTTTCTTTATTATAAAAACGCGCCATGTAATAAAGGTGAGATTAATAAACAATTCAACTGCCGCGCTGTAGGTGATGCGTTTTTACTTTCGGTGCCATAACCCGGTTTACACTTCATAGCTGCTTCATGCCATATAAAATTTTGGCATATGCCGCTCGTTTCAAGCTAATAAATACATACATTTTATATCTGTTTCGTTGTATCTATGTATCTAAAATATTATGGTTATCTTTTCAATAAACATAAATAAAAGTTTATGTTTGTGTTAACAAAGCTAAATGAAAATCTTCATCAATAATAATTTGCGCATCGAAATTGAAAAGAGTGCCGTTATTGTTAATGAAGAGGAAAATAAAAAACACTATAATAAATTTTACAAGTGTATAAAATTAAATTTTATAAAATTCAAATAGTTTTTACGAAATAAAATTTAATCCATTATTTATGAAGATTTCGTTCGGCACTCATTAACGATTCGGAAATGTTTTTGCGGTTAATAACTTAATAAAACAAAAAAAAAATAAGGAAAAACAAGTGAAAACACTCTAGTGGTTCCAGCATTCCTGCGTTATATGCAAAGTGATTGCAAAAGCGCTTTGATCCGAATCATTTACAATAGCGTCCGTTCTTGGATCAAAGCACATCATTGTACCGAATTGCATTAAAATATCTAAAAAATTTGCGGCCTGTAAGTTAAAGCACAAGAAAATGGCACGGACAGACAGACAAACAATCTTGGATTTAAAATTCTCCCGTGTGCTACATACACCCGTATACATTTAATATGCTCTTGTTCCACAGACGATGTAGAATATAAACAAGTAACATTATAGTCGGGGAAGACCAACCATACCGTACATAGTTCGCCTAGTACAGTTGCTCACTCGTTTTGATAATAATATGCCTAAAATTACGCATTATTTCCATGCAAAGACATAATTTTCGCGAAAGTCCGCAAATTAAAGGACAGCCCAAAACATCACTGAACCTGATCAAAATTTAGCAAACTTGCCAGAAATTAGACAGACTTTCTCTTCATATAATCGCTTGCTTTTCATGATAGCCCCTATATATGTTAGAGTCAAAAAGTAGGCCTATGTGATCCAAATGTCCTAACGTCTGACAAGCATTTTATGTAAAAATAAAAATCACTTCAACAATACTTAAAATTTGCTCATTCTGGGTCTGTCTACAACACAAAGTATTTTGTTATAAATCATTCCGTCATTTTTTGCTCGTAAACTAACATTTGGGGCTAAATATGATTATTTTTATACGCGTCATCGAAGCATGACGGTTATGTTCATTTTATTTAAACATTTTTAACACCCAGGAGGAAGCATCAGGGACCCCACATAGTATATACATTCTTGAGCATAAAATTCTAAATCGATTTAAGCATGTCCGTCTGTCCGCATGCGTAATGTCTGTTGCAAACATTCCCTTCCCAGTGTGAAATTTGGGATACATCAATGCATGTCCGTGTGTTCGTCTGTCCGACTGTGTGCCATCTGTGGTGAAAATTCTTCCGTTAGTGAAAATCAAGATATTGCTTAAATATTTACAAAAGAATTAAGAACTGCCACAAACCGGACACGCCTACAATGTAAAAAAACCTATAACGGCTTTTCCTACCCGTCTTTCGATAAAAATTTCTCCTTTTATTCCAGAAAGAATAAGAAAAATCAATTGTGCTCTTCCTCCGTCATATAGGGTAAGAAAATTTTGTTTTCTGCTTTTTTTCTTAATCTTTTTTAGGAGAAGGGTATACAAGATTCGGTCACAATCGAACACAGTTTTCTTATTTGTTTTATTATTTTTTCCCCTTAAACAACTGCCGTAGAGCTACGTCTTTGATAAAGAAAACTATATTTGAAAGATTGTGTTTTTTCAATTTTTTTTAATAACAAGAAAACTTCCTAAGTATTCTGTGCCACTAGTTTTGCATTAAAGAGATTTGAAAACAAAAATTCAAAAATTTTTTTTTAAATAAAATATATTGGGATTTCGTTTTTTGACCTAATATCTGCAATATTTAATACTTTCGACGCTCTTGTCTTTTCGTCTTTTTGTTTGCGATATTATTAAGTTCGTGTTACAATTGAGTAAATCAACGATCGTTTATTATATGGCACAAATTATAATTTAGAAAAGTGATTGTAAGCAGGGTTGTCGCGTTTATATAAAATTTAAGAAAGAAAAAAAGAAGAAGTTATTAGTAAATAAAACATGAAGCAGCATTAAATTTACAATTAAGGAGGAAGATATACAAAAAATGGGCAGATAGTAAGTGAATCAGATTGAATCGCAGTCGTTTAGATCATTTCATCAATGGAAAGTTTTTCATTTTCAGATAGTCGAGATAGTTTTCATTCTTATTCAAGATCAGATAGGAAATCCCATTGCCGTTTAGGTTATTAAGCAGCGGCATCTCTTCAATTGATATCCAATAATTTGGCAAAGTTCGTGCCTGTTGTTAGCGTGCGTTAAGCACATTTTCGTTATGATTTTGCAAACAGTTGAGAAGAAATATATGGTTATTAAGTGAATGCTAGAAACTATTGTTAATAAAATATGAAAACATTTTCACATGGTTTTGATGATAACAAAAAGACCTGAAACTTGTTGTAAAACCATCAGCAGAACTTCAATGTTTAAAAGTAACAAAGAGAAACGTCCTCCCACACACATATATAGCAATGTGACAATCGGTAAAAAACAAAGCCAACGAAATCATATTTACCTTAAGGCGAATCTTGTGCACCCACGACCTCAATCAAATCAATACATAAAAATTGTAAAGTACTTTGTTAATTTATAGGCGTGTCAATTGGCCAATCAAACTTCCTCTTATACTGTGCTCGTAACATGACTGGGAAATATTTGTAGTAGTTTTTAAATTTAATGCCTAGCATGGAGATAAAGTGAGGCTTCTTTTAATTTTGCTTATTGTAGGCGTGTTTACAAGGCTACCAGGGCTAGTTTGGCACTACACTTTTAGGTGTTCTTGAAGGGCGGAGACCATTTTCAAAGACTATTTGAGGACAATAATCAACTTAATGTCTTCCTGCTTCGATATACGTTCACGGACAAATGAATGAGTGCACGAGCATTGAAAAATTAATCGATTTTCTTAGAATTTAAGACGGACTCAGACCATGAGGAATCCGGTAGGATGTTCCGGGTGCTACGGATAAAATAAAAAATCTTCGTCATTTGCACGATGGGCACAGAATCTTTGCTTAACTAAGATAGAATCTGTTGAGACCATGGATATGCAAATATATCGTGAGGCGGTGAAGGACCAATAACCTATGCCATTGACAAATTTATTATCTATAATACAAATCTGATTTAAGATATACTTAATATAATGCTAATATTGACTATAAGTTAGACAATCAGAATAATGTATCAGATGAATATACAAAATACTATTAGAGAAAGCATATGAACCGATTAATAGCTAATTTTTAAAATAAGTGTGAAATAAAAATAAAGAAAAAGGCCGACTATGGAATCTGCCGCACCACTTAGCCTAATAAAATTTTTCGTTTTTCTTTGTCACAACTACACCTTGGTCCTCTATAAAGATTTTATGTTCTTGAGAACCCTTATATACAGAGAATCGCCAGAAATAGATTACTATGATCCGACCGGAACGGAGCAAATTTATATATCAAATCATTATACTCCTCCTGCAACACTTTCAATTACGATATATGAAAAACCAAAGTTTATTCCCATATTAAGCCTTACGATTTATGGGAGTCGTCGTTTATAGAATTAGGCCAAGGCAGTCGGAGCTTACCGCAGTACATTTATATATCAAATTGATATGTTTGCCCAGCTTTCATTATAAAATAATAACAACTCTACTTTTTGCCTTCCAGCAGCTTATTTGTTTTCAGACTACTTCCGTAGAGGAGAGTTCCAAAAATCTTTCCATCCGAAATACTCTTTTTTCCAAGAATCTGTGTCAAAAATTATAAACTTATCCCATAGAGAGTGAATACAAAAATTATGCTATCGAGTTCAGTATTCACTAGCTTTCGTCCTTCGGCTAATCGATAGCAGCCTGACAAACTACATTTAAAGATCTCGAAAACTGTTATCTTTAACTAACCCAATTCTCTGGACTGATAGTCTGACTCTGAATCAATAGATCTAATAAAAGGCCTATTTATCTATCTCACGGTCCTTTCGATGTTACATACACGCGCAAGAACTTAATATATATATATATATATATATAAATGTAGGTATTTTTTTTTGAACAGAAAGACCGACAAACCGGCTGACTAATTTCACTAGGTCGACTCTGATCACATATTTAGATGTATGTCTGTAAACTTACCATCTTACCATCAAACGCTGGTATGCTTCAATTAGCCAAGAATCGTTTTATGAATATAAATATGAATTATATATTCTTCCAAGTCAGAATAAAGTAACTAAACATAACGATAAGATGCATTGTTAGCTAATCGAGCTATAAAAAGCATTCTAAACGTCTTTAACACAAAGGCGGTTTGTTTACAAGAAATCGAAAGAAATAGAAAAAAAAATGAAAATCTATACTAAGAACGATTTGTAATGAGGACTTATAGCTATAAAATGAGCAAACACACACATACTGTTAAATATAAGCAAACATAATGTTAGCTAATACATAGGACACGTTTTGTAAGCATTAGTCCCATCAAGCTAATACAATTTTCATGATTTAACACATTCCTGTACAAACGCCATTTGTGCAAAATACTA
This sequence comes from Glossina morsitans morsitans, assembly GCA_001077435.1. Taxonomy (NCBI): domain Eukaryota; kingdom Metazoa; phylum Arthropoda; class Insecta; order Diptera; family Glossinidae; genus Glossina; species Glossina morsitans. Next base: position 1,736 of record CCAG010000835.1, on the reverse strand, counting down.
TAATCATTCCAAGACTAATAAGAAAGCAAAAGCAAATAAACGAAAAGAAGAAACCTTGCATGCTAAATGCTATTTGCCTAGTTTAAAAGTTTTGCGGCCCTTCCTATAAATATATATGTACGAAGCTATTCCATATGTACTTTGCGTCTCTGCATAATTCCCCAACAAAAACCCATAAATTTATTACGATAATTAAGTTTCTTCATCACTCATCCCACACTGTCTAAAACAGTTCACTCGCCTGTGCGGCGATTATGTCTAAGCTTCATACTCGTTAAATGTTAACCATCTTTGCAAAAAGCTCCGATTTGATCAAAATCAGAGCGAGCAACATTTTGAAGATCCAACCTGGACAAAGAAACTTCACCGAGTACAACGTTCATGCAACTTACCGAGCTCTGTCAACATTTCATTTAACTGTTGATGGGAAATTTATACGAAATACATTCGAATGAGTCAACAATTTCAAATAACACTTGTTTTGAATATTTGCAAGGTATTATGAATAGACGCAATAAATACTTAAGGTTGAGCTAAATGGTAAAATAAAATGCATTAGAGTGTCTTTTTAAATGGAGAGTAAAGCAATTGCAAGGCGCCCTCGTTTTGTCGTTCAGCTTATAAGAACACAGTACACTCACGTTTCACTTGAAATCAAAAGAAAGCGTCCGTTTGGTGCCACAAGAGATTGCCTAGAACACACAACACTTAGAGACCTTATGATAGTAAACAAATTTGTTCAAGATGAAGAGCTTGCGTGATGGCACGAATTCGTTTGCCGCGCATACTCTAAATAGAAAAGTAAATTAAAGCATTTATTTGTTAGTTGTCTTTAGTGTCCATACCAACGCAATAACTGTGGGAGATTCTTTTTCCAAATCAAGAAATTGAACACTTTTTTCTTTTAAATCAAATATAATTCATTATCCCAAAGAAGAAGCAAATAATAAAACGGGCACCAGAGAAAGAAAGATGCATTAATATGAACTTGGAAGAGATTTCAGAGACTTTGCCTACATCTCGGGTCTTTATTTGCGCGACCAAGCGCACCTTCTACTGAATGCAATTTAACAAAGATTCCGGTATCGTAAATGAAATGTTCGTGACGGTGTCTGACAAAACCGTCCGGCTTTCAATATTCCATTCTTGTGACATTTGCACAACACCCTCTATTGTTTTCCTCCAACTTCTCTGGTCCTGATGCTGTTCCATTCTCCAACATTGTGCTGATTTACTATGTCCCGTCGGTTTGCAAGAGAAGTGTTCTTTTAACTCCTTATGACAAAAAGTAGATCTCGTAAACTTATTGACAATTGTCGAGGGATTGCCAAACTTAGTACACTTAGTACTCCTCCTATTATAGGGTCAATTATATCGCAGTGTCGGCACGGTTTTTGAAACGGTAGATCTACTTCCACTAATCTTTTGGAGTTTTGTAGTCCAATTTGTAAAACAAACCGATATTCACGGACTTTTCCAAAGCTTTCGACAGAGTGGATCATGGATTGTTAGTCGGAAAATACTTCTCCTTGGGTTTTCGAACAGTATGGATGCCTGGTTCACTAGCTATCTCTCTGGTCGTACCCAACCGGTGTTGTTGGATTCTTGCCAATCTATAGTAATAGTCGGTACTTCTGGTATTCCCCTGATCAATCATCTTGATCCGCTTTTATTTATATTATTTGTGAATGACTTCCCTTAGTGCATTCAACATTCTGGTGTTTTAATGTTTGCAG
>CCAG010000834.1:0-24432 GCA_001077435.1 Glossina morsitans morsitans | reverse complement strand
GTGGGCGGACTTTTGGAGCACCAAATAACAAGAACTTGATCTAGTTTGATTGGCCAAAAAAACCGAATAAAATTTTACAATATAAAAAATTACAACACACTACCCTTAGTTATCGATATATCAATTATGTAAAATAAGGCGTTATATGAGATGTCACCGAAAAAATGCTCAGATGCGAACAATTTTTAATAGTTTATGTCCTTGGACCAAAATACGTCAGTGTGCCAAATTTCATCAACACATCTCAAAAATTGTGGCGTATAAGTTGCACATAAGAAAACAAAACAGGCACACGGACAGGCGGATACACAAAGTGATATTGATTCAGAAAGTAATTCTAATTCAGAAAATGAGTTTGAATCGGTCAGTACAATAAAAGTTGGATTTATCTCAACTACTTGTGAGTGTTGCAGACATCTCCATAAACATAGTGTGCCCTTATACAGCAGGTGGTGTAGCGCATAAACAGATCTGAATATGTAACAAACTGTTTTTAGTTTCATCAAAGACTTACCACGTGCGCGGTGTAGTTCCACTGGATCAGTTCTGTTCATCTTGCAACTCAATGCACGTGAATGATAGCTATTAGAAAGTTCGACAATAGCTGAAGCTTCTTCTCCTTTTTTTTTCCTTTACAGATGGTGTTGATGGGTTATAGTTGAATATAATCTTTCTATGCGATGTATTATAGTGTAATTTGCTCTCTAGATAGAATTGGTCAATAGATATGATTCATTGGGCTTTATACAGATTTCAACTAGAGGGATACTCATAAATTGTGAAGTCTATTTTAAGGATACAGTAATCCATAACTTTAAGAATACCGTTTTACTTAACATTCATAAATAAAATAATTTTAATATATATATATATATATATATATATATCAATATATATAATAGAATATGAATTATATACACTTATATTATTATTATTATTAAAATTTTCGACTAATGAAATAAATTCTTAGACTAAAAAGAATGACATTGAGCACTAGCAACACAGGCTCTCGGCTCTAATTTATAAAAATGTACATTAGATATCGAGCCATATATACATTAATTATGCATATTATTGAAAAATCCACCCACATAGAGTTAAAAAATGCATATAGGCTTAATTCAACGTTTGCTGAGACAACGCCGACCAAAAAAGCCGCCTTGTCAGAATCTGTACACAGTATACCCTGTTAATTTATCTGGAACACTTAGCGCATTTGTATTGTCAGCAGGTACACGAATTCCTTAAATGCCCAAAGGAACACAATTTAGAAAATAAACTTTTTGTTTTGTTGAAATTATATTTTAAATTTTTAAACACATACACACATTTCGCCGATATCGACATTTTTACGTTTGCGGGTGGTCAGCACTTAAAAGGATAAAATCATTTTATTTTCCACATCCCAGGCAACGATTTCACTGTCTATTACAAATGAAGAAACTACAGGCTTTACAATCTTCTTACTTCGTCCTATACTGCCAGAATATTTGGCGGTATTGTTCTCTTGATTTCGCGAAAATATTGATATGGAGCTCTTCGCATCAACCACCTGAAATGGTTTCCAAGAATCCACACATAGAATAAACAATGGAAATTTCTGCTTGAATACAAAAGAAAGACACTCATATAAAAATATTTACTAAATCCCTAAGGTTCCTAAATAATACCAAGTACAATTTTTAGCTTTTTGGTGTAAGATGCTTGTTCTTGTTTTAATTAGGAGTATGGTTGTGTCGAAGTAGATTTTGGTCAAATAATTCATTGAAAAACACATTAGCTCTATTAGATATAGAATGACTACAGCCTGAATTATCACAATAATACAATAACTTGCGGTAAATTAAACTCCCTCAGCACTATGACCACATCAACAGGTTTTTGACGTTTCAACAACATCACAAACAAGAGCAACATGCTTCTTATAAGTAGTAAAATTCACGTTTGTAAGAATATAAGAATAAGTTAAATGTAAGTAAGAAGCCAGGAATTCATATAAATAGGAACGGAAGGCAACTGACGCGGGAATTAAAACACCAACACTTGTGCGGTCTAATCGATCCTTTCTGATAACATTGAAAGTGTTGGGAAAAGGTTCCGACGAATGCAGATCCGGTTTCAGTAAAACCCAAACAGGAAACCCCTGTGTTCACTGCATTTAGGTAACGGGACCGAATTTCAGCGCTTAGGTTTCCACTCTTTTGATAGGTTATAGCTACTAAACCTGAGAAAGCATTCGGTTTTTTTGTCGATACAGCAACTACAGCATTAGTATTTCGGGGATTATCCCGCGAAGTAAAATTCTAGTTTTTTTCGTTGGAGCTAAAATCTTAAAAGAAGAGATAGTGCTAGTTTGAGATGGACATAATTTGAAAATTCGCCTAGGATTAACAGATAAGACTTTTATAGCAAGATAGGAGCATTTAGAATTGAGGATAGAGAACTGTAAGGCGGTGGAAATAAGTCTACTTGTTGGTGCAACTTGGCGCGCTGCGGGTGCATCAGAAGAGCTACGGGAAAGGAGGGTTTATTGCCGTAACATTGAAGTTATCACTCAGCCAACTTAGCAGAATTAGAGAGAAATCAATGACGCAAAATTAAAAAAAAGTTAAAGTTGTCAAGTTTTTAATTTGATGTTGCAAGTAGTCAAACTTACATAACGCACTTATTTCAGATTAGAAGTATATAGTATGTATAGTATTAGCATGCAGGTACACAAATACATAATAATTATAATTCATGACAAATTATGCTATGAAATGCCTAATGCTTACGTTATACACAATTTGTTAAAAAAAACACTAAATGTCTTTTGAATATTGAACTCTTTGCTTAAACTTTATAACATGTTTTCGGTAGTCATTTGCATTTTCATCTTTCGTCGTTTGTATATTTTCAACGTAAAGGTTAAATTTGTCCTTCAACTTTTAATAGATTATTATAAATTAACAATTTTACATTTCATAAATTTCGATTAGATTGCATTTAATTTCTAATGGGAAAAAATAATCCACATTGATAACCAACTTTACATATCGCTTCTTTTGATATTTCCCGTGAAAATTTTTCTTTATTCTTTCTTATTTTCTCAGACATACCAACATTTTTGGGCTTACCAACCTACGTCTTCACGGCAGCCAATAATAATCATTGAATTTGACAAACCGCTACAAGGTTGAAAGTACAACAAATGTTACACTTGCTGGAAATGTAGTCCTCATCGACTAGTTGACAGATTTACTATTTATAAACTAATTTGGAACTTTACAGCAGTATAGTGATCAAAATGTTCGCCTTGAGACGAACATAACTTGATCATCTTGACATTAACTGTAATTCAAATATTTTTCTTCCTCTTGTCCTTCACATTTCATCCTTGATTCGAAACTGAGAGCTTATTTTTTCTATTTTCCGCAACGAAAAGAAAAAAAGCAAAGAAAACAAAGAAAGAAAATAAATAAAGAGCAGAGAAATCACTTGGTCTGTGATGTTAACAAGAAAAAACGATATAGCAAAAGTAACAACAAACGCCAACAATAGCCAATCGACACTTCACTGCCGCAAGATTGTAGTAACAGTAGCAGAATATGAGGAAGAACGATAAATGTTTGATGACCGAAATTAATTTCCGGTTATCAAGTTGAAACTTGTTTAAAGCAAACATTATGCCATTGTGCCGTCGTTGCTATAGCAGTAGTTGCAAGAGAATAACCATAATCAAAATGTCCCATTGTTGACTTTGCATGCACACGCATGTGGCACATGGACGCCATTTATTTCAATTTATAGGGTAGACATTTCTCTCCTCGTGTATTTTCCCATCACTCTTTTATTGTGTCTGGTGAACTTTGCTGCGAAATCAAAAATTCATGATTTTGTGGCAGCCTTGGATAATATGGGACACTTTTAATATACTGTAAGAGTTGAAGGTATTTGCATGCGCAAAAATTGTGAAAGGCATTTAAAAATGGCAAATGCAATCTCTCATTGAACACGAGTTGTAAGTGCAATGGAGAAAATCCTAAAATTTATTAAAAAAGATGATAACGTTACGTAATCTCGGCTAACCACGGCTAGCTGCTCCTTCGAATCACAAAACCTTCACAAAACCACGACAAGATATCAGATTATGAAGTGAATGAATGAATGATTGAGTTTAGATCAAGAAGATTTGGAATTATTTAAAACCTATTATTCTTGCTTGGTGGGAATATCGGCTATGCAATTTCTACGCATTTGTTTCACGAATTACCGTGTCTTAATTTCTAGAGATAAGGAATCGTCCAATGTTAAGGCAGCTCAAAGTGCAAACATTGATAAGAAACAGCAAAAATAATAAAATCATAGAAATGTAAGTCTTGATATACCACTGCCTCAAAATGATTTAGTCAAAGTGATGCAATTTTTTGCAAGATTTGCATAAAAATGATTTAACTCTAACACATAAACATGTTGGTTAAATAGAGGGTTAGAATATTTTAGAAAAGCTAAAATTGATTTATACAAAGAATTCTTTTTTTTTTACTTACGTTAAAAGGGCTTCAATAAAAATGACAAGTTTGTCTGCGGCCAAAAAGCCTATTCGAAACGATAATTACGTGGAAAGTGGATTGTATTTATTTATCTACAATAATTAACGCTAAAGGTAAAATGTCTTCAATAAAGAACTCTTTTTTTTTTAACTAGGTCGAAATAAATTGGATAAAAAATGCACCTTTATCTACTGAAACGTAGGAACATGTACCTATTTATCTACGACAAGGTAACCTGGATAAAGCCGGTGAAATGAATTGGATAAAGGTGAAATGTCTTAGATAAGGAACTGATATTTTTACTTAACGCGAAATAATTTGTGTAAATAAAAAATACATTTTTTATAAGTGGCAAAATAACACTTTTGGCATATAAAGACATAAATATAAATGTTTTTCGGTATTAATTAATCGATCGAAAATAACTAGTAGCAGATAGTGTGTACCTGGAGAGACGCGATATGTGCAGAAGCAGATTCCCAAAGAGGAAGACGATGGAGAAAATATTTCAGAAATTTGCTTAAAGATTCACACTGGTCTAGCCCGCAGTCCGTAATGCAATGTAAAATGAAAATATTAATCTAAAAAGTAAGAAAGTTACAAATTTTTATACCCATCACCGTTCATTTACCACGCTGCGGTAGGATAAAAGCGGCACATTGTGAGTTATTATTAGTAGATTAGTGCTGAGGAACTTTAGAAGTTTAAGATGAATTACTAACAGGTTTTGTTTAGAATAATTAAACTCTTTAAACTTCGATTGCTCTGGAAGAGGATTTAGGGAAAATTTTGGGGGGAATATAAATGCCGTTACGGGGTAATGACGAAATCTAAACTATTGTACTCTTAGGTGGTTTTAATATTTGCACGGACAGGGGAAAAATGGGAATAATGCGACCGAAAGCGTGCTGAATGAGAACAATTTCTTCTCTATTTCCAGTGGACATATAGACACTACGATTGGACTTTTTCAAATGCAAGCAATTTGGAGGACCTAGGGATGAAACTGTATAGTTCTCCGGACTAATTTTAAGTGCACAGTTTTGTTTTAAATCGTATATATTGTGCATGTTATCGTATAGTATAATAAAATGTGAATAAATAGCCGATTTCTCACAGCTCGTGCTTTAAAATTGCAATTTTTGTATTTTTACGAAAAATTTTTTCTTACAAATTTCGTTATATGTTAGCCTTAATTGCGAATCCGCATGCTATCAGCTATCTGCTTAAAAAATGAAATATAGATTTAATACTTTATAGAACAGGGTCCTCCGTGATCGTCTATTTCCATTTTTGGGATAAAAAACCTATAAAACGTGCAATGTGCAACTCCACTGTACCTTGAAGATAATGAATACAAGATATTATATAAGAGAATTTTTTTGAACAAAATTTTAATTCAGTAGACTAAAAGATGGAAGAGAAATTCCATGAAATAAATTTGGAAAATTTCAACTTCCCGTCTTTCATAGCGCACAAAATGCTGCTTAGAGAAACGGAGTGACGTTCAGTTTACGATTCGTCGTGGGCGCGTCGTTATTTTATTACGTTTTGAAAAATCGAGATTTATCATATCAAAGCGGATGACGAATTTCTCAACATTGAAATGAAACTACTTTATAGATCTACTTTTAAATTAATCTTCCATATTAATCTGGAAAATGTGTATAGACAGTTCTAACCTCAATGCTTACCTAGTATTCAGATAAATAAATTTGGCATAGATTTTCATCAGTGTTACATTGGATGCTACTTAGACCCATAACGACAAAAGTAACCTGTTTCACTACGTTCGCTTACGGTTTCATGGGTGCTCATAATTTTGTCCAAGCGATATAGACATTTCATAACATGCAAGCTTTATGTATGTATAAAGCTATATATACAAATAAACCAGATTTTAAGATAATCTTTGTGATTGGCTTTTCCAAGTCCACATAAAAAGGCTTATTATATATGAAAAAGATATTGGAGTCACAACCAAAATCTGACACTGTTAAAAAACGGAAACTCAATTCGCAAATTAGCTTAAATGCAAAGTAAGCAAGTAAGAGGATTATAGTGGGCAGGACTCACCATTACTTATCCTATACTACATCGTTTAATACAGTTATTCATGTAACGACTTGCCAAATTAATATCTTATATCCGATGTTGTCGAAAAAGTGTTTCAATCCGAACCATTTTCAATAGCGTTCGCCCTTGACGCAAAATACGTCGCTGCACCAAATTTCGTCAAAATATCTTAAACATGCGGTTGAGCACAAGAATGAATGACGGGCGGACGGGCAGACAAGCTGGGGTCGATGCAGCAAGTTATTCTGAATCGATAGCTTTTATCTAAGGTGAGTAAATCTTAAGCCCTTTTGATTGTTGTAAATATGTCCACAAACTTAATGTACAATTATTTTCCTAAAGACGCATGTTTTTAGAAAATTCATAATTCTTAAGAAAAGAATTATGTGTTAAAAAGTTTGCAGACTTCAATTTTGTAAAAGTAAAATCCTATATATATACAAAAGCGAGCCGATTGTTACGCTGCATCTTACCAATGCAAAGTCGAGAGTTTGCATTGGCAATCAATTTTTATGGTAATAATTAATAATAAGTATTCCGTATTCCGTATTCTTCAGTAATTTATTATAAAAAACAATAAAAAAATCGAAAAATTAATCGTTTTATTGTATTATTTCTTATGTTTCTATTTTCAGTAATATTAATTAGAATTATATTAAGAAAAGATAATTGTCTTCGATTGGTTTTTTATGTAATTTATTTAAGAGAAAATTAAGGAAAAAATTAAAGAAATTGTGAAGCATAGTTTTGTAGGGTTATTATATATAAGTTAATCAATGTATTTTCAACTTGTATTAGTATTATTTCGTAATGCAATTTTCTTTTATATATGCTTTATTATTAAAAATTGCGTAAAATGCGTATATGAAAATATTTAAAAAAAGTTTCTTTACAAAAAAAAGGTACGCATGAAAAAAAAATTTTTAAATTTAAAAAATGTTTAGTTTGCAAATGACCAAATTAAGAAATTCATGTATTTTAAACATCGTTTTGTGCTACGTAAATTCTTTAAAAAAATAATTTAATTTAAATTCATTTAATTGAATTTAAAAAGCTTTTTATTATTTAACGATTTTAAAGATTAATAATAACAATATAATAATATTAACAATAAATTATGAACAATGTTAAGTTAGCAATGCAACAACAAAATTCACAATTTTTTCCCATTTTAATTTTATGCTCAGAAATGGAATTATTATTGCTAGCATTTATTTTTGCATCTGCATAAGAATGCACAGCAAAGAAAGGGACTTGTCAGACAAAGAAAGAAGGAACAGAAAGCCAATAATCAAAAGAGGTTTAGCGTTCAAAAAATTCTCTCGCTCATAGCTTAAGAGAGAGAATTGCCAAGTTCTCACCTAAACAGCCGCCTTCAGAATACACTATATTTTGAACAAAGTCATATCTTCTCATCAAACAAGCATGGTGGTTGGTCACTAACAAAATGTAAAAATAAGTAGTTACGTCCAATTACAATACCAACACAATTGCATATTAATTGGCTTCGTGGGAAGAATTTGGACAGGTATTTATATAAGGCGAATAGGGGAGGTATTTATAGTATTCAGCAAAGTTTACAGTTACTCATTCTGTAGATGAAACTTAAATTTAATGACATCTGTTTGATTAACAATAATAGAAAACCGTAACAAGGATAAGTTAATTAAGATTAGTGCGTCGATACTCGCTGTAGGGTATTGAAGTTAACTTTGTAGAGTAAAACGGGTGAGGAGATGACAATATCAACTAATTCAACCACCAAGTGCAAGTCTCCGCTCATAAAGAGTTGGAATATTAACAAATTTCCAACGATTAACGTATGGAGGCAGAATACAATTGGAGTTCCATCGAAGCCAAGGGGAATATTTTTTTGCACAATGCAAAAAACTTGAAGACCGCACTGGTGACGCGTTTTCTAGAATTCGCATTGTCTGAGAGCATCTGAAATGCTGCAGAAAACCTGTACTTCATTACCTTGGTCCATCACCACCAAATTTGCCACAAACCTGCTCTGCCGACGATGCTTTAGAAAATATCTTGTCTACATTAAGAACATCCATTCTCAATAACACACATCCTCCACAGCATGAAATTATGTATTTGACAGCTCGTTTTATCTCTATGAAAATTCATAGGGATCAATTTAAGCATAAAGCGAGCAATTGTGAGGAAGACAAAGACGAAATGGTGGTTGGGGACGAAATTGAGGAAATTCGTTTAGTTGAGATCTAGACGCAACGATACATGCCAGGGTATTTAATATATGTTTATTTTCTTTATTTTATTTGTATATCTGTATATTTTTTTATATTTTTATCCTTTTTGTTATTAATTTCTGTACTTTCTTAAAAGATGCTGTTTCTATCAACCACTTGGACTTCTACTGTACGACAAAAAAGTTGAAATGGAATAAATACCGTTCCTCAAATCCGCATTTCTACGATCAAACTGCTACAAGAAACTTCACCTGCAAATTTCTAACTCGTTGAAATTGTGTCGAGAAGAAATGAGCTTGCAAATCAGACATCAAATGGCATTTTTCCATGGGAATTTTTAAACATGCACTTGTGTGCGTTGAAATCTGCGCATTGAACAAAAACATTTGAATTAAATAGAAAAAAATGCATATGAACTCTACATAACAGTTTCAACCACAAGAACATATATCACCGCTGTGGTGCGGATATAGGTCTGCAATTGAAACGCAAATTTAATTGTAATGCTGGGTTCGACTCCGCACTTGATCTCGCCCAAGCTATTTTGCTTTAATTTGGCAAAATTGAATATTGATACAAATATAAAAATTGAAAATAATTATTGACGTCAAGTTAGCCCACCGTCATTATATTCACACTTGGTTCACTTGAGCGCTACAAAATGATTAGAAAAACTAAACAAAAATAGAAATACAATTATAAATAAAACAAGAAATTATAAAAAAATGGTGTAAGAACTTAAAAAACAAATTTTTTTAGTACTATTTACCATATAGAGCGTGCTGATCGGCGCCGAGGTGTTCCACTGGAGTCCCGGAATGAGATGTCTCAAGAGCGCAGAGAGGCGCAAAGAGGATCCAGAAGTCGTCGGAACTCCGACGCCAATCCAAAACAATATACATACATGTTCACATATAAAAGTGTATGAAGGTGATTGTAAGATTGACAAACATCCAATAAGTTTCAAGCAGAAAATTATTACGATTTGTAACATACACATTTAACTTTTACTTATTATTTTACATTTTTGATTAAAATTAAAAAATACTCTTAATAATCTCGTTTTATTTCTCCTTACATGGTAGCCATGCGTGCAAAACGCATAATGTGATCATGATCTGAAGGAGAATCGGAATTGATTTGTACTCTCTGCCAAGACTTCGTCTCACTCGACTATTATTATTATTTATCCCTATCTCAGCATCAATAACCTGAAACGCTTTCCAAGAATCCACACATAGAATAGACGATGGAAATTTCTGCTTGAATACAAAAGAAAGACACTCATATAAAAATATTTACTAAATCCCTAAGGTTCCTAAATAATACCAAGTCCATTTTTTAGTTTCTCGCTTTTTGGTGTAAGTTTTGCACGTATATTGTTGGCGAAAAGTTACAATACACAAAGTGCAAAGTGTATAAAAAACTTCAACGAATGTTGCCCAGTGCAGATTTTTGATCTGTCTTAAAGGACGCTAAAACCTACCAGAGAAAACCAATTTCATTACCCTGGTAATGAGTCCATCACCTTGAAATTCACCAAAAACTTGCCTACAGTGGGCTTACTTCACGCCAGTGAAATAACAGTTTTAATTGAAGATAATAAACGTTTTGTTGAAATATGCCCAAAACTTTTACTGCAGCCCTACAGCTTTTAATATCGAGCCCACTGTCATATTTTAAAAATTGGAACAACCACACTGTTTTTCCACGTCTGCGGAAAAATTCCAGATCTTAACGATATGTTGAACATATCCACTGCGACTTCGGAAGATACCTTAGGTGCCTTCTCCGTAAAAATCTTTTGCATTTTACAGTTTTTCTTGCCCTTGCTTTTGAATTTCTGATGCCTCTTCTTGTCGTTGTTCGAATTTTGCTATTGTCTTATTAATTTTTAGTGCTTTTCTTTTTTCTTGTTATCCGATTTTCGCCGTTGTCTCACCAAAAATTGATATCATTTCTTGATCCCCGATTATTTCCCGATATAGCTAGGTACCCAATGCATTTTAAACTTATCCGATCACGTATACTCGAATCATGGTGACAAGCTATGTGGTGTTATTGCAAAGATTTTTAGTCAATCCTTGAAATCAGGTGTTTTCCCTTTGTGTTGGAAGAGTTGTTTCCTTATTTCAATTCCTAAATGTGGAAACAGGCATCGCATTGGGAACTATAGAGGAACTGTCAAGTGCCTAAAATTGCTTGAACGAATTGTTAATCAGCAATTAGTTCTCCTATGAAATCTTATATTTTTCCATTTCAACACGGCTAACATGAAGATCAACTGTTGCGAACCTGTTATAGTTTACTTGCCATGTTTTCAGGCGTTTTTCTTGTGGATGTCAAAACTATAACTTATCGATTTTCGTACTCCAGGCATCTGGCTTCCCTTTATAGTTAGTGAAAGGGATAAGCAGGTTTCCGTCTAAATGGATGACCTCGGACGAATTTTCCGTGATGTCTGGAGTGCCTCAAGGCAGCCATTTAAAACCCCTTTTATTTAAATTATACATCAATGATGTCTCCTCGACGATTACATCCGACCCGATCTTAATGTACGCTGACGATGTTAAATTGTTTTCTTCCTTCCTTTTGGAATCGTAATCGTATCGGCTTCAAATTGACTTAAATAATTTGGTTAGATGGTGCTCATTAAATTTTATGATATTAAATCTAAAAAAACGCAAGAAACTTTCTTTGTGAAGGAGGAAGTCATTCAATACTGAATATGTCATTGGTTCACATAAGTTAGAAAACGTAGATTCGTTTATCGATCTTAGGGTTCTATTCGACCAAAGAATTCTATTCGACCAAAATATTAGGTAAATTGCTGCCGGTTGAACAAAATAGTACATGGACACCGAAAGATGGGCGAACAAAGAATCAACCAGAATCATTTTCGAAATTGATCGGTATCGGTTGGTATATCTCAAGCCTTTCTGAGTCTTGCAACCGCCCGATTATTCTTAATGTACTCTGTACCATAAGTAACGTAGAGCATAAATATACTGGTTTTTTTTTGAAAATTATTCGTCCATAAAGACGCATTAATCTATCTCAGCTTGTTTGTTGGCTTACCAAAATAAAAAGAATATCGTCACATCAAACAACGAAAAAGAAAGCAAACAAATTGAATAAAAACGCTGGACTTGATAGCTGTACGATCTAGGTGAAGTAGTAGTCACGGGCAAAAGCATTACTCGCACGATAAGGATCCAAGATTTTCTTTCACATGTTTTGGTTTTTATTATTTTTATATAAAAAGCATTTATTGAGGAAAGTTGGCACAATATACATTAATCGAAATATTTTCCACCATTTTCTACAACTTTTTCCCAACTTTTTGGCAACATGGCAATGCCGAATTGGAAGAACGACTTTGATTTGGCAGCGATGCAGTCATCGACCCATGTTCGCTCCTCTTCAACTTTGCGGAACCGCGTGCCAACCAAACCATGCTGCATCGATCTGAACAAATGGTAATTAGAAGGCGCCATGCCTGATGGATACGCTGAGTGTGGCACAACTTACCATTCGAGCTGCAATAGTGTGTCCTTGACGGCTTTTGCAACACGTGGCCAAGAAATGGCATTTTCAGTCACTTCGTGTCACCTCTCGTAAATCGTCGAATTTTGTACACGGCTATTTCCCATTTCATTATCATTTTTACATGTAGAAGTCGCTTCTCAAAATTAATGGAAGCACCTATTATATATATGAAAACCATACGTTTATAGGTAGAAACTAATCACTTAAATAAAATAGATGGCTAATTAATCACAAACCTATTTCTTGACATTTAGTTATACTCTGATGCTTAAATTTAACTCCGAGTTTTCTTGCAGTTAACGAGTAATTTGCGAGTAAGAACAAGTAAAGGAAACTATCTTATAAAAACGAGCAGAACAAAACACGTAAAATGATCAATCACCATAAGAAAAGATTGAATCGTAATAACATAATGATTAGTAGAAGACATATTAGTGAAAAGAAAATATTTCACTTTCTGTTAAGAGTGTCAGTTGAAAAATCTGTTTGTTAGTAAACTTTCCCTTAATGCTAACACATTGGAAAGGACTCTTAATAATTTTAATGTATTGTGAAGCAAGTAATGTGAATGAATTACTAAAGTCACTCTCGATATAAACGATTCATTATCCTACCTTACGTAAGAGTTGGGGGGGTGGAATTTGTTTTCTTTATTCTCTAAGTTTTTTATGCTTTAAAAACATTATTAAATATAATGTAATGATATAACAAATCATGAATGTATTTTTAATAAAACGCATTTCATGGCAAGCAAATCTATCTAAACTTAAGCGATGCATGGAACTGATTGCGGAGCAAGGCTGATATGAAAGCAGCCACGTCAAGGCAGATAAATATTTTCCTTCATGCAGTTGTAAGCGGTTGGTCGAAAGTTAATTGCAAAGAGGTTTCTGCATTGTCTTATATAATACAATGAATGCTGTGCTCGCTTTCAATTGAAATAAAAGCCATTATTTTATGGAACACAAAGCATTATATATGGGTAGTAAAATAACGTAGGTGGGATCGCCATGTTTAGTTTTGGATGCATCTGGAATGAAAAGGGAAGTAAGAGTGTCGAGGACTGATAATATTTAGAGTTTTTGGCTACTTTAAAACGCATCGGAACCCACCTTTAATAATTCCGCACTCAAATAGGAGCAGTAGTCACTAATAATAAAAAATCATTGGATCAAGAAGGATGATTTTGTTGAGAGAACAGTGCCTTATATATTAAATTCTTACAAACTAAAACCTAATGTGAGAGAATATGTGACGTAAATTTGAAGAAATGCAAAAATCTAATTTTAAAATTCGTGTCAGGTGTTTTAGGTGAATTATTCATAGCTAAAGTTAAGCCTCTTACTTGTGGTGATCTAGAAAAATATTTTTGCCATACTCATCGAATATCAATTATTGTGTATGAAGCAGGTTACATAGCAGTTAATAGTGTTACTAAAAGTACCCCAGGTGCTCTGGGATAATGTCAATAGGTGTTTCAGGTCAGCTTGCTTATTATTATTTGTTGGGTTAGGTTCGTGCGTTTTGATGTGTATTTAATTACCAAAAACGGTAGACCGGCAACCCTCCACTGTCCAGTCTTTAGAAACATGACAGAACATCTAATTTGGGGAGATATTTAACTGTTTGTGCGTGCGTGTGATTGCACACATATGAAAATGACTTTATCAAAGTTCGAGGAAAGGATTAGAACGAGTTTCGAATATCCACCATTTTGCTAGCTAGTGTCTTAAACGACCGCGCAAATCTTAGCACAAGTAATGTAGAGTGTAAATAAATCAAATAAATTAAAATTTGTAGCATAATTAGCAGGGATAGCCAGTGCAAAAATCATTCTGAGTGAAATGAATTGGTATGAATTGTTATTTTCATGTAGTCGTACTCTAGGGGACCGGTATTTCAGGTTCGTTTTAGACGGAAAGTAAATATCAATGTCGGTCTCTTTATCGCACCAAGGCTTCGATGAATGTATTTTTAAGATCCCTCAAGCACTTTTCGTGGTTTTTTTTACTTATTAACTTATTTGAAACGTGTTTTCCATCTACTCGACTTGATAGGAAGTGGATGGTTGACTTTTTAACTTTTTAATAGCTAATTGTAACTCGGGACTATTAGATGTAGAAATAAGTTCTCCGTATTTTTTGATAACATTGAAATTTATTTAAAATATATTCGTTATCAAGCGTTATAATTTAAATATTCCCCATCTTTATCCATGGTATTTTGCTAGTTTAAAAGAGAATAACAGCTAGCTCTTTACGATTTGATGCACATGCTTGTAAACAAATAAACTTTCCATCGCACAAGAAACGAATGCGTTCAGTACGTTTAGGAATAAAAGGCAAGAAATACAAAAATGGAAAATGATCACTCCTTTATTAATTGCTGGAAGTGCTTAATTTCTGAAGTAGTTTCGGTTATAGTTCCCTTAATCTTCATGAGATTGATAAGGAAATATTTGAGATGAAATTTTTTCTTATAGCAAGAGTTTTGTGATTGTGTTGATTACAAACGCGATTTCCGCAGGCGGGCAACAATAGTTGGGGAAATATATCGACAATGATTTCACTGTTCATACTAATCAAGCAAAAATATATCTTATGAAGTTTCTGATGTATAATTCCAGACGTTAAAAATATTTTACGAATCCATTATAGCTTCAGTTTCTTTATTTATTTACACATGAAAACCGACTAAAATAAATTAACAGCCGAATTCAGTTGACTATTCGAAATTGTTTATTAATTCTTATTAATAATTATTATTAAGAGCTAATAAAAAGTATATAAAGTAAGAAGTAAAGAAAACAAAATAATGATAATTCATGTATAAATAAATAAAAAAGAAGGAAAACATTTACACAACTAGCACAGACGCACACCCACAATCTGTGCAGGACCAAGTGCAAACATGCAAAAGCTTGGCAACGATAACGTACACAACACCACTTAATTGTCGAATGATAGTGAGATGTTAAGATTGCAAGTTAGTTTAAATATGACATAGGCAAATCGCGCGTATTAACCATAGTTATTTTGATAGGCTTTAAAAATTCCGTCATTGAGGTTAAGTGATTGACGTCTTTTAGATTTCTGCAAACAACTCTAAATAGATTAAACAGCTCATAAAATCATAATTACATTGCCTAAGCTTAATGAAGATAAAGTGCTTAGAGAAGCGATTAGGGACATTAAAGCTTATCTCACCAAGCAATGTGGACGAATCGATGGTGACAGTAACTAATTTAACTAAGAAGACGACACCGAGAATAAACCTACGTTTCTTAAGCGACGATAAAAATAAAAGAAGCAACCTATTAAAGCTTAGCGCACCAAATAATGTGGGCGAATAGTACCATTAATTAACTTAATTAGGAAGTAAAATAGCCAGAATACATCTATGTTTCTCAAGTGACGGTAAAAATATAAAAAGTAGCCCGTTTTCATAAGGAGGTTCCGCATCCAAGTTTCTAAGGACAAACAGCAATTGAACGGAGTCAACTGAATCTACATAACATCCATAGGAAGGAGACCACACGACGGAGGCATATTTTAGCATTGGTCTAACTAAGCACATGTATAGCCTCTTTGTAACGTAAGGATCATTAAACTCTTTGGCCCACCTCTTGATGAAACCTAGCGGACTTAGCTTTTCTTCAAAAAAGTTTAGTGTGCAAATTAAAATGTAATCTTGGAGCGAATAGAACCTTTAAATCGATGAAAGAGCCTTTGTTTTCCAACTTGTGTGAACCAATGACACACTCAATATTGAATGACTTCCTCCTTGACAAAGAAAGCTTCTTGCATTTTTTTAGATTTAGTATCATAAAATTTAACGAACACCATTTAACCAAATTATTTAAGTCAATTTGAAGACGATACGATTACGATTCCAAAAGGAAGGAAGAAAACACTTTAACATCGTCAGCGTACATTAAGATCGGGTCGGATTTAATCGTCGAGGAGACATCATTGATGCATGATTTAAATAAAAGGGGTTTTAAATGGCTGCCTTGAGGCACTCCAGACATCACGGGATATTCGTCCGAGGTCATGCAGTTAGAGAGAAACATGTTATGCAGACACGAGCTTATCCCTTTCACTAACTACAAAGGTAAGCCAGACGCCTGGAGTATGAAGATCAATAAGTTATGGTTCTGACATTCACGCGAGAGCTACAAGGAAAAGCCTTGAAAACATGGCAAGTAAACTATAAGAGATTCGCAACAGTTGATCTTCATGTTAGAAAGCCATGTTGAAATGGAAAAATATAAGATTTCATAGAAGAACTAATTGCTGATTAACAATTCGTTCAAACAATTTTAGTCACTTAGCAGTGCCTCTACAGTTCTCAATGTGATGATTGTTTCCACATTTATGAATTGGAATACAACTCTTCCAACACCAAGGGAAAACACCTGATTTCAAGGACTGACTAAAAATCTTTGCAATAACACCATGTAGCTTGTCAGGGCATGATGGACTGCGATAACATTGATTCCTTTTTATCTGATTAAGTTTTTCGTCCGAAGGCCTGTAATTAGTGCTAGCTTTATTACTTTGTCGAATGTCGTAAATTCTTTATAATTCACATCGTTACCCATTTTACCTTATTATGGGATTGATTCTTGTTGTTGGTTAATTTATTACGGAATTTATTCTTGTTGTAGTTTCAATGCTAGCAACTATGTGGACGGCACGATTCCCTAACTACTTAAAAGTTTTATCCCGTCAAAGAAAGGCAGTTTCTCTTGTCATCTATTTTATATACACTTTTTGCATATCTGCTTCGAATTCTTTTTCTAAATGATCTATACACTTCGTTTTACTCTTATCAAACATAAGTAATTTAAAAAAAATTTTAATAATTTAGGTTACTAAAATTAATTACGAGACATTTTTTATTATAAATTATTAACTACGAACGAAAATCGTGCTTTGCGAAAATGTTAAGAATCTATGAAAAATTAAATAAGTCTTTGAAACCAAATAAGGTTTTTCAAGTTCAGCTGTTTTCGACCGGTTTAAGACATTCCTCGACACAACAATAACAAGGTATAGAACCCGTGGAAAAGAAATCACCGTCAGGAGGTATAAAAGCTCAATACAATTCTTAATTTTTAAAAAACTTTTTTGATACATTTTTCAGAATTTAGACGAAAAAGAGTACGATTTAATATTAAAGCCGAAAATATATGTTGTGTCACTCTCAATTTACGTGCCATTGCACCCGTGTCTTTCGACCGATTTAGCCCACTTTCATTACCAACCTGCGTGCAATAACTTCCAATGTTTCTGCGAAATATAAAGCCGATAGGTGAATTTTTGTGGCCAGTAGAATGATTAGCACACAAACAGGCAGAGGGACACACATGCTTAAATCAATTCGGAGGTGATTGAGAATATATGCACTGAAGCTTCCTTCTTTACGTTGCAAACGTTTTGCCAAAATGAATGTTAAATCTATTTTTAAATATATACGTACATTTATATGCATACAGATGGCTATTTATATATGTAAATACAAGCATTCATGTTTTTTTTATTTTATTTTGTTACTATCTCTTTGTACTGGTTGTTGGCGCGGTTGTTGGCGCGGTCGCGTTTAACGTGAACGCTTTAGTTGTTGCTCGAGGGTTGCCTGATTTGACGATGATAATGACAAATAGGCGCCTAAAAGGAAGCCGGCGACAGGACCAAAAGCAGCCATACTATACATACAGCCTATGTACGTGGAAGAGCTTTCTGTTTTTACATGGTCATCGACATATGTTGTACCTAACGTAAATACCGTAAATACCGCAGCACCCCAGTCGCAGCTGAGCAATTACAAAAAGTAGCACAGGGCCACATGTTGGATTATATATTTTATCGGCTGGCAATCCAAACATAGCGTAACACCTCTTCTGGCGAATAAACTCTTTCCATGGCATCTTATATATATATATATATATATATATATATATATATATGTATGTATGTATGTATATAGGAGTTTAAAAAGAAATCCATCTTGACCGCAAAAGGCTGATGGAAAAGACGTTCACCCATCTTTACGATGCGAAAATATGATTTACTTTATCGTAGTAACTGGTAAACCGATTAATAGATTCGCCGGCAAAGAATAATGAACACGACCCAATGCTTATAAAAGTAATGGCAGACGATTAAGCCCCAAAAGCAACCAAACTATAAAAACAAAAAAGAAAAGAAAAATAAAATTAAAAGCGCAGAGATTTTTACAGATAGTAAGTTAATTTTCTTAATAAATAGGCCGAACTCAATGAAATCTTATTTAAACGACTTTTGGTGATGGACATCGGATTGCATTTAAATGTAAATAATAATAAAACCTTTCTGGCCGGTTTTTGCTGATAAGAAAGTTGTTTGATGACTTTTAGGCTTTCAATAGTTACGAGAGGTTGTTAGCATTCCGATAATGTCACCAAGCTCGTGTTAAAAGTCGTCCAATAATTGGGAACATGACTCTTTATACCTAGTTTTGAGATTTTATTAACACATCGTTTACCAATAGGTCACTCCACCATTAATTGATTATTATCATCATGCTATGACATTGACAATGTACGAGCACTTAGAAGAGTTGATTTTAACACTAACTATAGAGACAGATATATTGATCAGGTCGTGAACGTTGTTTAAATATATGCTACGTACTCTAAGAGGGGTAAACAATTCATAATTGCTTTCTGCATTGAGTAAGCTTTGACAGCTGATAACTTCCAGGTGATCGCACGGAAGCATTAATGTAGATTTCACTTAAAACAGCGTTCCAATCGAGTACTCCATTCATTGATCGTACCAAGCATGAGATACCAAGTACAAGTCGACGTTTCTCCAGAGTAGGCAATGATACGAGTAGTAGTCTCTCTTCATATGGTGGGAGGGTTACGAGGGGATCCCATGGCAGCTTCCTTACCGACAAAAAGCAGAAATTGTTTTTGCACCGATTCAATCGTATTTACATAACGGTGGCACACGATTCTATGCAGTCTACCATAAGCGAAATAACAACTTTCTCAAATAATTTTGGCAGCGCGATGAATTTCGCAATATTTGTGTAGTTCTCTGCTATATACCTATCACCCCCTTCTACGAACACTTTTGTAAACATGTTTTAAAGCAAAAAGATCAACGTTTAGGTGAATTTGTTTATTCAATTAAAGATCGGTTTGCGAGCCTATACTGAATGAAACGTGCTCGAAGCATTTATGAAAATGTTACAACAACAATTGACGAAAAGTTGTATCTACGAATACGGAAGAGATCGCGGTTGAAACGGGTTAAAGCTCTGCAGTCCACGCCAAACTTAATTCTGCCCACATTGTAGCCGAGTAGACAAATTCCGCACACTTTTCAGTTAGCCTAGGATATAATTCTATGTACGATTTTGTAACTATTTTAATAAACGTCTTATGATATTTTTTCTCATATACACGTATCCTAGATGTCGTTGCCGAAAAACTTTCACCATTATATTCGTTTTTGGATCTTTTAACTGCCAAAGCTAGTCTGAATGAATTGGATTACAATTTACTTATTGAAACTACGATCTCATCTATGGATCACTTGAGTTTGACTAAAGAATAACAACATTTAGCGCTGTCGTTTAATCTTCTGTGAAAGAAACCATTTTCGATTTCTTCATTCTATGTGCAATCATAGAGTCTTATCGATCTCGTCTTATTAAACCCTTGTTAAACTTAAAAGTTATGTTGAATGTATATATTGTTTAGTTTCTTTTAGACTTAGTTTATTATATAACAGCGTTCAGTGTTAATTATTTTAACGCTTTTTTTTTGTTAAACTTATTTTCTGTAATTATCGATTAGTAATGCAAAAACTCGAAGACCTTTGTCATGCATAGAATATTCCTGTAATGGAGGATAAGAAATGAACACTATTAAAAGGAATTCGAAAATTTTAATAAAATAACCCAAGCCACAAGCTTCAAGACCCAAGTACGGTAAACTTTTGAATGAAGCCGATAGCCTTAGATGTGAGTGCGTTAAGGGTTTAGTCTCTGATTCTAAATCTATTATGGTAATAATCATATTACGGTAGATGAAGGTTGAAGCTCCCCCAATCCTTCGCTACTTTTCCAGTAATAGCTATCTAAAATAAAGCAAAATTATTAGTAATTTTTATCAGGAAGGAGAAAGGCGGTGAAAATAATTTACAATGTTATCAACATACTGGAGGAGAATGCTGTTCACTCAAACAAAAGTCAAACAAGTATTGTTATATGTAACACAAATTCATTTTACAATTTCACCTACTATATATTTCTTTACCAAATTAGTTTTAGTTTAAGTTTGTTTTCGTAATACAACCAATCACCCAAGGGTTGTCCCCGTTTGTGTAACACGATCATTTGTCCGAAAGAAGTGAAGAAAGAGAAGGAAAGAAAGGAGTAGGTAGGTGGTGGTCGCAGCCACATGATGAGCGTCACGGCTTGACCGACTCATCATTCACTATAGCTGGGAGTGAAGAAAACTCTACCGCACTTGAAAAACTGAACTGACACATGGAAAATAACTTTAATCCCAATCATTTTTATGTGATTGTATACAAAAGTTTGCGGCATATGAAAGATGGAACTTATAACTTACAGCGCCACAAACTTTAATTTTAACTCCCATTTATTTTCAACTTATTTGTAACTGGGCGAACTAGGTGATAACATGCATCAGAATAAACCTGTAGTAAATAAGTTGGAAATAAACTGGAATTAAAATTTTATTGTTACCCGATTAATAAATTATTGTTAAATCGGTCGGAACTATTTTTAGTGATTCTGATGAACATTTGGGCACCAGATTTCCCGAATGTCTTCAAGGTGTTGAAAGTTGTAGACGAAAATATGTATTGGTGCTTTTCGAGAATGGCTCAGTTACTAGCCCATTCTGCGCCTATGGAAGTGGCGTTTGTTAGGAGGTAGTAAGGGAAACTTTGTAATTCCAAATATTGGCCGTCTACGCTACAATATTCCGAATATTATTATTATTATTTCCGAATATTATTGAACTTAAGCCACATACAATTAAATGGACAGACTCACAATAACATCCCAGTAAATCAATGAATTCAATATATATTTTTTTAAATATTTGTAAAAATTTGTAGGTCAACTATTTTACGAGCTATAGCATAATCCATCACTTCATTGCACTCATCTACAAGTACGAAAAACAAGTCGAAACGCGACATAACGGGAGCTAAAAGTTGTATGTTTTGTTGTAAGCTTTTGGAGCGATCATAACGTGCAATAATGGGATTAGCGGCTGCCAATATACAAGTACGCGCATTTAGTGCTGTTCTCACCCCCGCTATAGGTAAAGAGATAGACTGTATGGCTACCTGGTCGCGGGGATCCATTGTATCAAATTCGTCAATGCAACATATGCCGTTGTCCGCTAACATCAGTGCATCCGCTTCAATAGCAAAATCAAAACTTTCTTCATCTCGTACTACCGCCGCCGTTAACTGAAAGCACATAAGCGAAATTTTAACTTTCTTCCACTTAAAATTTCCTGCATCGTAAACTTACCCCAGCAGCAGAAGAAGCTTTACCTGACGTGTAGACAGCTCGAGGTGAAAAATCTGTAACTTCTATCCGCTGATAATAACTAGCAATAGTTATACAAAAAAAAAAAAAAAAAATATATAATTATTTTGAATAGCTGGACATTTGTTTATTTAAAGTCAATTTTTTTAAAATAACGACTGGTATGAACCTATTGAACATTGACGAACATTGACCTATTGGTGGTTGAGGTAATTAATTAAATCTATGCCTAGCACCAGAATAGGCGAAATAGTGATAAAAAAACTCATTTTTCATTAATTTTTTAAAAGTTTGTTTTTTCTATTTTCGTAACATTTAAGTCTTGTTAAAACACGTCGGGTATGCGCCTCGAGGGTGAGGTTGCTTGATCGGAACAGATACAGAAATAGCTAGGTTTAACATTGTAGAACGACGATAGTAAGGCTTCAATATTCCCAGCAGAAAAATCGAGCATAATGTGTCAAAGATACGATTTAAGCAGTAAGACATCGGTTTTAATAAAATCATAGTGTTTATTTGATGAAGTTGGATTTGACCCATTAGAATGGTGCAATGGATCATCATGCCCGTAATGAAAGGAAATGCAAAATGGTTGGATGATACGGGTCCTCAGGTAAACTAAAAGATGGAAAGTGATTCACCGCTATCTTCGGGAAATTGGCAACGCAACCATCTAGCAGTCTGCCATTGCAATTATGGGTACCGTTGTATTGAAGCAGATTACGATCAAATAGTTTATTGGAAGAGAAAATAGCTTTCTCATATGTTGAAGTGGGGACCACATAGCCAAAATTATCATTGTAACCTATGACTTGGGACAAATTTATCCCCCCAATGCTACGACTTTATCAGTAGGTCTAAACTTTTCGGCTAAGTCACGGGAAGCATGTTTCTTACAAGTAGATATCTCCTCATTTGGGGGAATATAAGAGCAAGTTACATATAACTGTTACTGTCAATGTTTGCAATATCAATAAACTCAACGTCAGGAAGAGAACGGGATTGAACTGAATAGGACGGTATTGTAGCATATATGGCAATTAAAACATCACCACTAGTGCGTTCCAATCGATCCTTTCTGAAAATCTGGAAAGAATTGTAACATAGTTGCGATGAGTGCAAATCAAATGGCTTTAACCAGGTTTCAGTGGCAACCAATTTAACCGTGAATTTAGGAAAGTGAAGCGAATTTTTGAGTTTAGGCCCCTAACATTTTGCTAAATGACCACGCTCGCACGTGCAGCTTGCGCAGACACACCCGAACAGCCAGCGGGAGAGACGGATTTGTTATTTTTATTAATATTTTTTGGAGACGTACACAAAGCAGCCTGAATGGCACCAATAGAAGAAGATACTCTTGCCACTTCAGCATAGCTAGAATGAGAGTGGCTTCCCAGCTTATTTGTAATCATTTTATTACCGGCCGACTCAACGATAGCGGAAACGCTAACGTCCTTTGTAGGGATGTCCAAAAATGGAGCAATCACATGAGTCGACGAATCAGATATAGGCGAAGGCGGAGGTGAAGTATCACATACTATACACTACGAGGTGCAGTTTTACCGGCTGGGGGAGGAGATGAGTACTCTAGACAGCGACACGCATCAAACATTGACTCAATTTTTTCAAACCTTTCTAACAATGTCACGAAATTTTTACTTAATTGAGAAAAAACATTCCTTGTCTCCGCGAGAAGCTTATAAAAGTCAATATCCCGCTTCGTACAGTCAGGACATGACCAACGTAATCCTTTTCAAGGATCTAGGACTGCATCTAAAACACGGCCAATGATATCTGCAGATAGTGTGAAGTTCACGTCTAATTTAAGAGTATTTTTGAATACGTGACAAACGTTTTTGTTCTTTCCTACTTCACAATCTCTATTTTATCTATTGCTTTCTGACATGGAGTGTTTATTTACATCATCTCGAACAGGCACTGGTTCTGAGCGTTTCATTATTTACTGGCTGTGCGAGTATTTTTGTCGTACGAAGTGTGCAGATAAAAATACAAACTGTTATTCTTTTTATTCATAAAATTCTTTAATAATGATTAAATAAATAATTTTTATAAATTTTGAAAGCAAAATGAAAACAAAGAAAAAAAGTTAATGAAAATTGCAACAACTAAAATAAATTTTTATATTTATGGTAACTGACAATATGTAGATAAAGTTTTATTGCAAATAAAAAATAATAAAACAAAGAATATACAAAAATAAATAAATCAATACTTCGTTATTATTTAATTTGAAGAGAGAATAAAGATGTACTTTTCTTATAAAATATGTTATTCCATTTTCATATTTCCTGTTCAGCAGACTATTTTAAAACTCGAGCTGAGCTATCGAAAGAAAACTCAAACGGTAATGTAATGCATTAAGAGCTTAGTCTTAATGCATCTCTCTAGCTAAAAAATTAATAATAACAAAAAAAAAATAGCACTAACAAATATCAATTTCCTGCTGA
>CCAG010000833.1:0-24116 GCA_001077435.1 Glossina morsitans morsitans | reverse complement strand
TCTTCTCTTCTCTTCTCTTCTCTTCTCTTCTCTTCTCTTCTCTTCTCTTCGCTTCTTCTTCACTTCGCTTCTTCTTCACTTCCTTGTTCTTTTATACTCGCACGTATAGTTAATTATATTTTTAATTTTTTCACTTTTTACTTTTGCCCTTGAAATTGATTAAGAAATTGTAAAATATTTTTTTATACTTAAATAATAATGATTTACAATTTTTGACAAGCGTTGGTAGCAGTAGTAGTAATAGGCCAACATGTGCCCATGTAGTGTTTAAACAATCATTTGTCGATAATTTGGAATTTTATTTAAAATTTTCCGAATGATGAATTTTACGGTGATCCGGTCAATTTTATATCATTGTACTTCAAAGACGACACACTGAAAAGACAATTGAAAAGAAAAACATAAAATAGATTTGAAATAATTCTCCGCATATATTGAGATAAAAGTGTATAAAGCAATGTTTAACATAAAAAAAAAAACAAGGTAGTGTACGTGCAATCACACAAACGCACGCACATCTTCAAGCCGACTTTACATACTTCAAAATCACTAGTAACTAGTCGGCATTTATTACGAAGCGCATAATTAAGTTTGTCTCACGACAAAATCGTAGTTTAAAAAACAATTAGCACGAATTGTTGAGTCAAAATACATTTGCTGCTCACTCTTAGTCTCCTCTTTATTTTATAATTTTTTTGCTAATCATTTGGAATTCATTTTCAATTCTAGAATGCTTCCCCTATATGGAGGAGTAAGAAACGATCCCTAGAAATCACATGAAGCCAGATTTAGTGAAGATGTTTCAATAACTCATAGATGAACTCTATCATGTCGAGCACAACCAGAGTAGCTTCATTAAATCGCAGGTCGTTTAAAGTAAAAGAAAGAAAGAGTCTTTTGCTTTCTTCATTACTTAGGCTAAAAAAAACTTTAATGTCTCTTGCACGCTATTAAATTAATTCCATATTGTGTTTTGATGATCATTATGCTAGCGTTGAGTGTAACCAATCGAACTTAGAGTACTTTGCGTTCTTTTTTTGTTTCTCATTTGTCACACAGTTCACATTTATAGTTGATGAGTACACACAACTCTCATCCACAACTTGCATTGATAGACAAGGTTAGAAAAAAGTTATTTTGCAAATGAAAATAATATTATCGGAGAGGTAATCGCTTTTTATATAAATATCCAAGCATTGCGTGATTTTTCAAACCTGAAGTGCCCTTAAGCGAAAACAAGCAAATTGCTGGGGAGAGAAGATTTGAAACTTATGATCAATTCAAATGAGATATGAGAAAATTGTCAAATCGCATATATTTGCACTCCATATGTCAGGGAGTGAGAGTTCCGAGTAAGCTGATCTAATGGACGAAAGTAATGCACAAGAAGTTGAGTAAAATGGTAACACAGAAAGGCTTACTACGGTTTTAGAGTCGATTATATCGCGCTGTCAGGTATCTTTCGGGCGTTCTATAGACCAATCTACAAAGCATTTTCCGATCGCAAACAATCTGACGTTATCTGCACAGACTTTTCCAAAGCCTTGGGCAGAGTTGATCATAGGCTGTTACTCTATAAATTGCATTGCCTTGGTTTTTCCACCAGTATGATTGCCTGGTGCAGTCGCTATCTCTTTGCGCACACCTAACAGGTGTTGCTGCATTTCTGACGATCCAAAGTAATTGTCGTCACTTTCGGCGTTCCGCAAAGCAGTTATCTTGGCTCGCTGATACTGAGAACCTGTGTTCATGATGTGCAACCAATTATAGGCTGTTGAATTCAAAAAAGTGTAAGAAGACGTGTTTTGCGAGGTGTAATATGTTGTCCTCTTATTATCGTATTGACAATCACTTCCTGGAAAACGTCTGCAATTATAAAGACTCAGGAGTTGTTTTCGCCTCAAAACTCAATTCATTGATATTCATATAGAAGTTTCAGTTAATAGAGCTATATATATATATATCCCGTGTAGGGTTTATAAAATGATTGTCGAAAGAAATCAATCATCCATGTGTTACGCAGTGCTTGCATATTTCTTTAGTTAGCTCAACTCTTGAATACTCGTCGGTAATTTGGCTTTCCAGTTATAGGCGCCATGTTGATCTCTTGGAGTGTGTTCAACGGGACGTCTTTATGTTTGCTTTGCGAAATTTGGGACGGACATCGTATATTATTAGATTGAAGCTCATTGAAAAAGGGCGTGATATGTTGGGTGCAACCTTCGTCTTTAAGCTAATAGAAGAAGATGTCTTTTCGCCGGCTTTATTAATAATAATAGGGTCTTAAGGTACTTTGTGCTCTTGCAGCTACCATAATGTCGAACCGATTATGAGTTGCTCAATCGGTTTCGGGTAATGTGTATAATCATTACCACTTACTTCAACGATCATTACCACTTACGTGATCTGCCCGTTTTGTCCGTTAATAATATTAAAAGCGTTATATTGCATAACTAATTGGTATACATTTTCGAGTCGTGTGCAATACGCGTAAATTGAACCAAAATATTGCTTTATATTTGATTTTGTCTCTCATTTGTTGTGTTATTAATAATGAATAAATAAACCACATATTCATTCATCCACACATATCTCTGTGTCTTTATTTAAGGCTTAGTTGAACGCCGGTGTATATTACAAGTTGATCTTATGTTTACTTTTATTTATCATCCTTCTCTCTACTACATTTTAGTGTTATTTTGTTGCTTACATTCGGTTAATGACTTGTTCTGTAGCGGAATTTAATTAATTAAATAAATAAACTAATGAAAATCCTGTATAAAAAATCGCAAACTTCTGTAGATTGAGGTCGCAGAATGCTCAAAGTTGCCCAGGACGAAGGGCAACATGTAACAAGGCGAAGCGATTTCTTTGCTAGAGACTCTAAGCGAGTTAACAGTGCGAACAAAAGAAAAACAAAGTATATAACTGAACAAAATCACTCAGTCTCTCATTCCAAAAGAATCTCTGCTTAAGTGTGAAAACTTATATTTAGGCGACAAAAAGCGAAAAGAAAAAAAAAAAAACAACAGGCGGCGAATAAATTAAGTAAATCTACGCTTAGTTCTTTAATAACAATTTCAGCTGCAGAATTTTTCGCAGGAAACCTGTCGCTAACACTTTGCTTAACAACTCTGGCAACTAGGACGAGACGACAGTCTCTAACGAAAAATTCATCTTATCTTGGGCCGTTTGTCTACGATTTCCAGTTATCTTCAGTGACGTTTTGGTTTTGCGACGAAATGTGGATTTCGTCTTCTGACTAAACATTGCTTTTTGAAGGAGAAAAATATCACTCATTGCAACTTCTCCCAGTCGGTGGTCGGTGGTAAATCTAAACACGTTTGTACGCAAACCTATGATGCTAATGGACGCGGTGAACACCAAACAACACGACAATAAATTCTGCAAATTATTCCCGATAATCGTAAAGTGAAACTATACTCTATAGTTGGCAAAGATATCTCGCAAAGATATCTCTAGGCAATGCAGTCACCCTTTTGCATAAAAGTATGGACATTAGAAAGCGTAGTTCCCAAATGGGTATCGCGTATACCCGCAGTGGAACGAAAGCAAGTCGATGGCTCCAATCGCAAATTACATGATTTAAAGTTCGAATTGCTCGCTGCCCCACCCATCGGTCCCTATCGCACCCCATTGTGATAAGGCGCTCTAAGCAAAGAGACTTAGATTAAATTATTTGGCATATCAGTGTGGAAAGTGTTTCGAGTGTACTTTGAGGATCTCGACAAATCGTTGCATCTAAATTGAATAGAAATAGTTAGAGAGAAGCGTTGGACTGATCGTATCATTTTTGCAAAAACATTTTTCTTTTCTCTCATTTGATCTCAGAACTTGATAGTATGTGTTTATGCCGAAGTGTTAGGAAGTTTGCACCTTTTTCGATGCGTTTCGATAGCATATTCCGATTAGGTTATTATTTAATTGAAATAAATGCATGAGTTTTAAGTCGAACCTTAGTTACCAATGAAGTTAAGCAAGCGTATAATAATTGGAAAATTCTTATTGATTTATATACGTTATGTTGTATGATATCAGTTTTTCGTTTTTCACAAAAGTAGAGGACTTTTATGTTTAATGCATGATTTTCGTGACAAACGTACAGACGAAATTATTGGAGTGAAAAGTTTGTTAAGCTTACATACCTTGCACACAAAAACCTTGTACCTTGTAGTTATGAAATGTCATCGCAATGACGGTTCTCTTTTGACAGCTCACAAAGTGTGACATCGCATCTCTTGTCGAACGGCAGGTTGCCTTTTACTTTATGAAGAACTAACCGAATGGTTTATACAACATATCCTAGCCGGGGTTCCGTGTAAGCCCTCGCACCCCATTTCTTGTTTGTTGTTGTCTTGTTAACTAACTTATAATGCCTATTTTCATTTCTAAGTGTACGTATTTTGATTTAATCGGAATTATCATATAATTTAATAATTCACGCATATCCTGTTATTGTTTTTGTGGTTGTTAGTGCTATTGTCGCTGCCAAGTAACGCATGCACAACTGCTTAACTATCATTTATGCATCATTTAGCACCTACAGCAATAAACTCTGAACATATGCTTTGAACATACCATCAACTCCTTTTCATGGCTATTGTTGTTCTAAGAGCATCAGGGAAAAAAAAAAAAATTATCACTTTGCTTCCCTTTACTTCCATTTGCTGCTGAACACTTTACACATTTAAGAAGCTGTTGTGTCGTGATTGTTGTTGAGCCTTACGGCTAAACACAAGCATATGTGTGCGTGTAAGAAAGAGAAGAAAAGTCTCAACTTAAAATTTAAATTGTAAATTTTATTAAATGCCTGCTGGCGATATCAACATTTGCCTTTTTTTTCTTTTCTGTAATGGTGTTGTTTTTTATACATATCACTACAGTTGCTCTTTTGCTTTGGGTGTAAAAAACTCTTTGAAGTGTTCTTAAATTTCAATTAAAATTTTAAATAACAAATTTTTTTTTTTTTCGTTTTTAGTGTCAAATATTGCTTTAAAAACCTGTTGTATTTCTGAATTCATTTCCTCTCTCATATAAATTATATCTCACTTCACACTCTTAACCTGTTGTATATTTGCAATTTGTTTTCCGCCTTTTTGCCCCTACTACTACAGCTACTACTGCTGCTGCTGCTGCTGCTGCTGGTGCTGCTGGTGCTGCTGTTGCTACTGCTAAGCGTGTACACTTATTGTTTTGTTAGTGTATAAAAGACTCTCGAGATTGTTATTATGCACTTAAATGTATGTAAATGTTATATATATATATATATATATACATGAATATATGAGTTTTATATATGCATATACCAGAAGTAATATTATAAATTATACAAAAAAAAAAAAAAAAAAAAAAAAAAAAAAATGTTAAACATTTTGGGCATTTAAAAATGTAAAACAGCCACTGTTTTGGTGCGTTTGAATAGATAAAACTTTTCAATTATCGCAAATCTCCCGTGAATTCGTTAACAATAACTAACTTCCAGAAAGAAAAACAAAAAAAAGAAAAGAAAAATCCAAACGGCGAAGAATGTGAAAAGTTTGAAAACGAAATATAAAAAATTAACGGCAAGACAAACACTCACACACACGCATGCACGCACACACCCCGCGTATTCGCATGTCATTAATAAGAGCACAACAGGTTCCAGGATACGTACTCGACCTCAGAAGAAGTTAACAATGCAACCGCACACTAACATATGAAAGCGACAATAGTACAGAAGTATATAGAATAATAGAGGGCTTCCTACAGGGATCGAGGCTTCGTCCACTTCTGTAGAAAATAATGTACAACAACGTTCTGAGTCTGCAGAGCCCCGCGGACGCAATAATTACTGGCTTGGCGGACGATACAGTAGTGTGCAGTTGTGGCTGCAAAGTCCTTGGAAGAGGTGCAAGAGTCAACTGCCGGGGCAATCACGCGAGTGAAGGCGAGCTAGGCGCGCTTAGAATTGGTGCAGCATAAACCAGAAGCAGTGCTAATAACCAGCCGGAAAGTACTTGCTATTAAACATGCATGTTGTGGGCGATGAACTGCCGCTATGTAGGGCGATGTCTATTGAGAGTTTGATTTGAAAAACTCCCTTTTATTTTAATGAAACTCTTCCTGGACGAGTATTTACGCCCCTTTACATACTAAGGCGTTGTGAAATTTGAAGTTTTGTAGTTCACTGAGCAATTGATTGAAAAGAGCAACACTAGGATAAATCAAACTCGAACCAGTTGCCAGTTGCAGCATCTTTTATGGAACTTCCATATAACTTGAACGCGTACTATTACAACGTCACCTCGTGTGAGATCCTTTCAAGTAATATATACAAGATTACAGAATGGATAAAATAGGCTATACTTAAAGCCTTGGTAATCTTGTTTGGGTTGGTTTTCTTGGGTATTTCAACGTCCACGTCATTCAATCCCCTACTTATTAATGCACTTTGAAGCTTACAAAGGAAACCGTTTGTGTGTAGGCCAATCGTCTTTCGGAACGCGGGTGAGATACTCGCAATTATTTGTTTTTTTTTTTTCGATTTTTCATAATTTTTCTACAGCTCCTCTATTACGACAGACGAGTTTAAAGCCGTTTAGCCATTAGACGTTTTTTTAATTGCGCAGTCGTTAGCATTATTTACGTTTGCTTATTTATTTACTCTTAGATCGTTTCAATAAAAATATTAATTTGCGTTGTTCTTGAATTTTACATTTCAGCACAGTGAGAGACGGACAGTATTGCGTTGAGTAATTTTTTCCTAATGTTTCACTATTTTCGATTTCATTGCTGGGGATTTGCAATCGTTAAAAACAATTCTGGTTTAGAAGGAGAATGGCGGCCCAGAGTCACTGGACTTTTCTCCTTTATATTTTCACCTTTTGGGGCGTTTCACGATTTTTAGAAGAAACTTTTAAAAAAACAAAAGAACGAGTTAGAAAATTGTATTCGGTCTTGACCGAATCTAGCATAGCCATCACCGTTACCCATAAAAGGACAAAGAAAGTAAAAGAGCTACTTGCCTTAAAATAGGCAGTAGGCATGGCCGATCTTCCCTATTTTCAAAACAAACGTTTTTATCGTATAGGCGTGTAGGCGTCGCAGGCGTGTTATTTGAAAAGTTATATCACTTTGAAATTCTTTTGCAAATTTGTAGGCGATATCTTTATCTTCACTAACGGCAGAACGTTTACCACGGATAATACACACTTGCCCAGACGGACAGATAGAGATGCTTAGGTGCATTCCGAATTTGAAATTAGCCAAGAACTTATATGCTTTATGGGCTTTTGGAAGCTTCTTTCTGCACATTATACTGGCATTAAAAAAAGATATGTTGATATACTGTAACGCTGGATGAGGGGCCGGGTGTATTCGTTTAATAGAAAGGTTTGCAATACCGGGAAGGAAGCTTCAAAAACCCCATAAGGTATATAAATTCTTCGTCAATTTTATATTCGTAATGAACCTGTGTATGTCCATCTGTCCGTCTGGGAAATTGTGTAGGCTTTATGGTAAACCCTCTTATCTTTGCAAAAATGAACAGATCGCCTATAAACTTGGAAGAGCTTTTTAAAAAAGACCCAAACTTTTTAAAGAACACATCTAAAATGTCCATTATGTCCATCCGTCTATATAATAAAAACTGTGAACACTTTTGATTTTCGCATTTATTGCTCGTATAAGTTTCCAATTTTGTTTTGAAAAGAAAAAATCAGCCGCACCCAACCGATATTATAAAGTATGAAAATGTAGTTCTTTGCCTTTAGTTTTGGAACACAATCATAGGAATAAAAGATTCGGTCACGGCCGAGTATAAGATTCTTACCTATTATAACGAAAACTGGTCGTGGTGTCAAAGTTTAATAGTTTCCAAACTACCTATTGTTCGAGATAAATAGAAAAATTAATTAATCGTCCTATCCTTACCCACGTCACCCGTGCTCTTCCTACCTGTTCGCTAGCAACGCTAGCAAGAAGAGATATCTTGGACATGGATAATAATATTTATTGTATCCATTATGTGATCATAATAACTTTGTTGAATAATGCAGGAAAAGAATGCACGCTTGATAGAATTTCTTATATTAAAAAATGTGCAAGAAAGATTTCTCCGTTAATGTAAAAGCGGCCTGCCATTCAAGAAGACTCATTAGAGGGCTTATCGAAGAAAAAATTGTGAAGAACATCACAGAAGTGCAAAATATAAATTAAAAGAGAAGAGCATTTTTTTTCTTCGTTTTTTGATTAAATTTTCGCAAAGATAATGAAAACGTTTTTTTTTTTTTTTTTGTTTCTTTTGTTTTTAATTGTTTGTCATCGTCCCTTTTCTGTTATAATAGAATTAAACAATATATAGAATTAAAATTTATGAAAGTTTTCAAGCAAATAAAGGAATAAAAAGAGCACAATGGTTTCCAAAAATGAACTGATAAGGGTTAGTGGACTTCGTTTGTATAAAACGAGTAAACATCTTTCCTTAAATAACGTGAATATCGAAGATATGCACGGGATGGGACTCTGTCTGTGGTCCGCATTTTTATTTTCGTAATAAGCTTTATAGCAAGCTTTTACTTAATGTTCTTTATTCGTGATCGAAGCAAATCCATTTGCTATTTTTTGTAGCGAAGTAGACCCCTTTAAAACATAAGCGACCGCTTAAGCGACCACTACATGTGGTTACACATTCAAGTGTGAAACGATACAACAATAAATCATATTAAACAGAATATAGAGGACATTGAAAACACATGACTTTATACATATATATATAAAAAAAAAAGGAGTTACACTTCTTTTTCGCACGCTGCCAAGATAGTATTTTTGCCAGCCTCATAGGCAGGGAGATGCCTTTGTTAGCTTTTGTGTCATATACTTCTTGTTTGAAGTAAGGCTATGACCCTGCTTTGAGTTTGCAGAACAGCTGCTGATTAGCCGGAGCAAAAAGTTAAGCGAATTGGATGATCAGCGACGGGTAGAACTGAACCAATCACTAGGAAACCTAGTTCACTAGGGCTTTTGGATAAAGGCAGTATATCGTGTTATTGCCATCATGCCAAATGGTTTACACGTTACTCCTATTTATCTGAAGGCTTCTACAGACAAATAGCTGTTGCTTTAATTTCTTTATAACACACACACACTTTAAAAGATCAAAATAATCGATTATGCGCGTCGAGTCATTCAAAGTATTGTAAGTGGTTCTAAAAGAACGCAACTGAAGCTTTTAAATCAGTTCCATGAGATTTATTTATTTCATTTTTACGAGAGGGAGGAAGCAGTCAGCACTTTTCATTCCGTAGCATTCCGTTGAGGAAAACTCTGTCATAGTGATGCATAAGAAAGCTTAAATTTTTCTTCTTCACATTACTTTTGGTAAGCAAAACTCATTCCACTTTTATTCCTGGAATTTATTACTTGTGCCTAAATAAATCATAATAATATTAATGATAATAATAATAATAATAATGCTTGTGAATTTAGGGCGTTTACGTAACAACCATATACGAATGAATTCAAGTTAGTTGATGTGAAGTTTAATCATTAAAAGTTCCATTGCTTGCCAGTGTCATGAATATATTAACATTTTATGGCTCGAGATGCAAATTTGAATTCAATGAACCTAAGATAAATAGTATTCATGTGATTGGGTGTTCCAAGTACGCATTTCATACAAAATACAAGCCCTGCCGTTAACAATATCATGCTGTGTCTGTAAAAGCTTTAAGTACTGAAGTATTGATCCTATTATCTTATAAATTAAGCAAATAATATTAGTTATGGTCAGGAAAGATTATACATACATACATACATACATACATACATACATACATACATATATATGTATATATATGTATACATTTTGATATGAAAGTGTGTTCTACTGTTACCCAACGCAGGATGAAAGCGAATTTGGTCTTTAAACGAATTGTGGTTGTTGGGTAACGATATTACTTCTCATAAAAAGAAAACTAAAAGCTCTCTCTGATAGATTCAACAAAGTTTTGTTAGCAATAAACTCTTATCAATATTCAGTGAAAAATAATATTTAAAGTAAATGACCAGAATTTGTCTTGGAACTATTTAGAACGCCTTGCTTGCTTGCTTGCTTGCTTATAATTGTCCATGACGTTCAAAATTAGTTACCCCAAAGCGCTTTTCTCTAATGATTAAAGTTAACCCGTATCATATAATATGACATTTAATGTAATATGCAAAATTACAAAAATACGTGTTGCCTTGGGTTTGAGTTTTAAGTTCTTAAACTAATAAAACACTAACGACATTGTGTATATAATAGTTAAACATGAATTTTCTTCCCCTCGTAGCGTTGAAGAAAAAAGCATCTCAACGGCGAAAGAAAATAAGAAATCTAGTTATAAAATACCAATGAAGCAGAAAAAGGAATTTCTCTCCACCCACTTATGGATGCAAATAAGCTGAGATTTCCTTAGAAAAAAAGAATAAAAGGAAATATACGAGAAAAACAGAAAAATTTCTTTCAAAAAAAAAAAAGAAGGGCATGCAGAGAAGCAGGCAAACTAATGTAAGGGCATGTGTCAAACACTGCTTCTGCTTCTGCTTCTGCTTCTGTTGCTTGACATGTTACTGATGATGAGCAGATTTGTGAGCTCAAGTCCCTATAACCTGCTGCTAATACCCGTAATATGCATAAAAAGATACGTACGCTTTGAAGAAATCCTGCGAAGAGTAGAAGAATGAATGCAACGTGGAGGGAGACGGTGGAGTAAAAAAAAAAAAAAGCCCTCCAAGGTGTTCAATTATGAAAAATATTGTCTGAAAAAAACGTGTGACATTAATGTAACAGCTTAACACTTCAAACTTGATAACGTATGTATCTATGTATGTATATATATATATATATGTATAGATATATAAGTGCATACGCGTATGTTCTTTCTTGAGCATGTTTAATATCAGTGGAAAAAATGTTAATAACGATAACGACGAAGAAAGTATGCATTTATTCGTTATGCCTGTTTAGCTTGTGACGGTTGTGCACAACGTGAGACATAAGCCAGTATTAGATAAGCCATAATTGTGAATTTTGTAGTTTTCATATTTCAAGAGACTTATGAGAATATCTGAGAGGTTGTTAAACATTAAACTCTACATACATATTATGAATATGAAAAAATTTATAAATTACATTTTTCATTTTTCATTTTTATATACTAAATTTAAGCATAATTAATATGAAAATTTACGAAATATTTTATAAATTGAATCAAGTTTGTTGAAATATATACGAAAACTTTTAATTTAATTATTTTGTATAATTAAATTTTATGATTTTTAAATATGCAAAACATGCATGCAGTCAGATTTATTTATTTATTTATTTATTTATTTTTTTTTTTTTTTTTTGCAACGCAATTATATATAGACACGAATGTTATTTATCGAGGGTTTTCAAATACAAATTATAAAAGCAACAAAACTTTTTTATTTTTTTTTTTTGGAGTTAGAGCAGTTAAGTGCACTTGGATGGAGGCCCTTTGCCGCAATTTGAAAAATAAACTCCCAAGTTCATTGTACATCGTTTGCATATATATAGCCTGTGTGTGTAGTGCTTGACGTTAGGCTGGCAGAAAAATTACATAAAATTTTAAAGCAAATGGGTAAAGCATCCAAACAAAGGCAAGGCAGACTTAATGTCAAAGCCAACTTTGGGTATTTTGAATCCCGAGTAGATACAACATTAATAACGGTTTCTTGTAAAGCAGATCCGCTATATATTTGTACTAGATTTTTTGCCCCAATTGTTTAGTTTAGGAAAATAAAATTTCGAAATTTCCTCTTGCTTAAAATTTTCTGGACTCGGGTCGGCAAGCGAATCAATTTCATTTTAAAATTTGACCAATGATCGTAGACCTAAGTCATAGAGAATTCTAACTGCAGTTTTCTAATTTAATTTCTATTTCTATTTTTAAATGAAGCATCAATGGACGCACTAGCTTCGGTTATAAGACATATATTATTGACTGAAATAGTAAGTGCTTGCATGAATTATGATCAACGATATCGATTAGTGAAAATCATAAGACAATGCGAAATATCAATGCACACAACGATAAAATTCGACCATTTTGACTTCTCTCTACATAAAATCACAGTAATACCGTTCAGTCTTATTGAGTTGTTCAGTGCATACAGACGTTAATTATGGAACGGTCCAAATTGAAGTTTCGGCATTCATTACTTCCGCATTACATTGCTTAGCAGGCAAGAAGGACTAGTTGCCTGTGGCGTATTGCGACTGACGATGAAAAATGTATCTAGAGGTTTCTCTAGAAGGGCCATCCACACCGACACCGAAGCGGAATGTTCCTGGCCACAGAGTTTTGGTGCGCCTTTGCTGAGATCAGCAACGTGTAGTGTGTTAAAAGCGGCTAAAATCGAATGAAACTGTGATTGCAGATCTTTGCCAGCGTAAAGCGGACAAAATGAACGGTGTATTGTTGCAAAATGGACTAGTGTTAGCAACTAACCGACACAAAGTCATCCTCTTGCATTGTAACGCTCAGCCGCACGTTGCACGAGTTGTCAAGAAGACATTTTTGCAGTTGGACTGGGAAGTTCTGCCGCACCCAGCATTCTAACGACTCCTGTATACCACTTATTCAGATTCATGCAGCATGGCTTGGCTGGCACCCGGTGTCGAAATGCTGAAGAGGTGCAAAAATGGATTGATGGGTGGATCGCTGCCACACTAATGTCATTCCTTCGACACAGTATCCCCATATCACCAGAAATATGGGAAAAGTTGTAGTTGTTGTAAGAATTGTTCTCAACAAAAACAACTTTTAAATGAAAAGCTGACCAAAGTACATGAAAGCACCTAATGTATGAAGAACTTTTTTCTCTCTAAGTTTTAATATTTTTTAAAAGATTTTAATTTGTTAACTTGTTTATTATAAAAGAATGTTCAGTTATTAGCCTTTGTTTCTTTATAGATTTCATTCTGTCCACATTTCTTTCTACCAATACATTATAAATATCGTCAAGCGTATTAAGTTGTGCTGCAAGCTTGCAACTACCAATGAAATTGCAGATAAACTTGAAAAAATATCGGGCTATATCGGCTAAGTGTGATCGGTGACCATCAACAGCCAGTCAATTCTCTTGATGGAACCATAAATAACGTATGGCAAGCAAGGTCACTGCCGCCATCTGTACATATTCACGTTAAAAATATCCTGTTGATTTTCTATATATATATCGTTTCCTCGCACCTGTTCTATCTGGTCTGTTCTATCACCAGTAACGCAATACTTTCCTGTATTGTGTCCACACAGCATCTACTTGGGTTCACGCATAGTCGAGAAGGACAAAGTCGCAGCTACCAAGTTGGTGTTCCTGCATCCAAAACTGAGTGCGATTCGACCATACTTGCGGTTATAGATATCATGACTGCTCAGTAAGGATATAAGACTTACCGATTTAGGCAAGCAATCACTGGGCAGCGGCCAATTCCTATTTATTTCTCTTTTTCTTCAATTCTTCCTGACCGTAGTCATGATACACTTATAGGGGACGCCCACTTAGTACTTGGACAATTTAAAGAAAATAAAACCATATATAGCGGCCTGGTAGTCACTCCCACCTCCGAATCGGCAATGGCGTAACACTTAGCGATTCAGCAGACATCTCGTAGAGAACGCCTATCCTGTCCTTCTTTCCCTATTTTGTTTTACCTAGACATCGCTGTGTTTACATCCATGTAGTCGACTTGCCCCGGGTGATTGGTCATAAAAAGACCTACGATATGGGATAATTTTTTTCCTTTGGAAACGTACTTTCTGCAGCTGTGATGTGTCGCGAAAGCGGAAATCACGTGTAAGCAATACAATGAGTTCTCATATGATCTGAAAGAAAAGCTTCCTGGCATTTTTTCCACCAATTGTTTGAGAAGATTAACTTTGTTAACGCATTAATTGCAGCAAGCGGTACTGTATGAAACTAACAGCTTATAGGTATAGAAAAAAAAAACACACCAGCGTTTTGTAAAAGTTCGTGGTGTTTGTGGGGAACAGATCAAAAGTGGCCGACCAATTCTTAAAGGAGGTGAGAAAAAACGGCACATTTGATTTTCATCGTGCAGAGAATAGTTATGAAGTATAACGCGTAGAGCTGAATAAAATAAAACCAATAAAAAATTGAAGAGCCGTCTATGAATCGCTACTGGAGCCAAATGAAATCGTAACGTGAGCTTGATAGTGGACAAAACAATAAATTGATTACACGCTACAATAATAATAAAGAAAGATCGCGTTCGATCTATGGAGGATGGAGCTGCGCAAACGATGGCAAAGGACGTGTTAATGCCACATCAAGTAATGCGTGGTCTGTGACGATTGGTTTCACTTTCTATCATCAACAATTAACGCGATCTCGGCGTGCAATTCCGGTCGACTGATGGGAAAGTCGTTATCTAGCTTAACGAGTGGATTTTCACACAGCTTTAATGGTCCAGACTTTGCCGTCGATATGGACGCTCATAATTCGTTATACAATGAACATTTCTTAAGCAGTGTTAGTTGTGTTGGTTGTATGGATATTGAAGAGTCGTCACAAAATGATTATAAGTTTGCTACCTGTTTTTGTTGCACAAAAACGTTTTCATCGCATGCACGCAATAATAACATAACATGAACACTCTCGAACAGAATTTATGAGCTTTATTTTATTTATTAAATCTTACACATACACTTGCACTAAAATGGTTAAAGCAGTGTTGTTGTATATTTCTTCTACCCTTTCTTCTATGTGTGTGTTGGATTTATGCTTGAAGCTGCAGATATGGTTACAAAAACAAATTTCTCTCATTCCCGCTTTCTCAGCTCTTCTCGTTCGCTTGTTCGCACACATGCATAAACCATAAAGTCACATACACGTATGCACATGCATAGCTTATATAAAGTTATAAGAATTTGTTTATGCATTCAAAAGTCGCATACATGCACCTTTGGTGAAAACTGGATTTTCAATATATTTTGTGTTTCTAAAATACATTGTGTACGTGATGTTGCTTGAACACATAAACATAGAAGCATACAAACATAAAAAAATACAAACATACAAATACTTTGGAACACATTGGTCATCATAATAAATCATATTTATTTATAAGTGCTCGGGTATGCGTGT
Source organism: Glossina morsitans morsitans (assembly GCA_001077435.1). NCBI lineage: Eukaryota > Metazoa > Arthropoda > Insecta > Diptera > Glossinidae > Glossina > Glossina morsitans. The sequence continues at coordinate 8,939 of CCAG010000833.1, read as the reverse complement.
TAAGTTCTTAAAAGCATTTACTTTTGTTCTTTGTCTTCATCCCAACTTTTGTTTTTATCACCCACAGGGATTAGAAATATATTCATTTTTACGTTCAGTTCGGATCGTACACAAACTTATAAAAGAATCCAACCTATCAACTAGTCTGACACTCTCGAGACCATTACTTTGTCATAATTTTTTTTTTTTCTTCATCTTTTTACTTTTCGCTTTACCAAGTTCTCGCGCATCACGATTGGATTAAGAAGCTGAAGCTTAGCACATTTACTCTGGCCTTAATTCCAACAAACTTAAGTTTAAAAACATTCCTAAGATAAGTGCGGCCCTCGTTATTAATTCTTACGAAAATGAAATCAATTAACGTTTTTAACTGAAAAACTTGCCACAAATTTTATAGTCGGACCCTACGAATATTTCATATAAGTCGATCCACTAAGTGAACAAAATGTTTTGCGGTGAACTAAGGGCATTGCCAATTCGACTCGATATGAGTTCAGCTATCTGGCTGTGCTTCCTTTTGGTATGCTTTGGTTGCTTTGTTTTAGGCTCTCCTTTGTTCCATTTCGCCTCCATTTTATATGACTTTAAGTTTATTTCTCATATTCTCATTTTTCGGTATTTTCTGTTAACAATTTCTTTTATTTATTTATTTTTTTCGTTTTTTTTTTTTTTTTTTGTTATTTTTCATGTTATTTTTATTTTATATATATTTTATATAATATAAATCCTTTTTTTCTTCTTTATTTCTTGTCTTTGCCAATGGGAAAGTGGGCAAAGGATAAGAGGGAGAGAGAGAGAGAGAGAGATAGCTAAGTTAAGTTTTCAACACAAATTAAGTTGTTTGCTGACTTTTAATTTCCAAGATATATCAATTCGTCTAGGTGTGTATGTGTGCGTGTATGCGCGCGTGTGAAATTGCTAAAGATTTATATTTGGCTTGAACTCGAAGTCTTTTTCGCGCTTTATCTTTGTTTGCACATAAAAGAGAATACCAGTCATTCGCAGTATAACGTGCGCTTTCCAAATTTAAGTTTCTTGTCGAAAACTTTAAGATGAACTGAATTCAAATGAAACGTTTACACACAGATCAATAATTTGCAGAACTAATAATACAAAGATGTCATGTCATCTCTTACAAAATAATTTATACCAAGTTTATAAAAACGAATTCTTTCTTTAAATTTTCAAAAACAAACCAAAAATTCGAATTTCATAGGTTTAGAAAACATTGTATTTTGATGGATGAGGAAACCGCTGAAATCCTTAGACACTTGCTTGAATAGTGTTGTGGCAACTCTTCGCTTCGTAGGAAAATAAAATATTTTTGTTACTGATTTGCTAATTTCAACCACGGCCGTACGCACACACCTAACAGAGACGGGTGGGCCAGAGAGCATCGAGAGTTATTTCTAGATAAGCCAAAAGCGAAAGTGTAGTCCCTGTTCCACCCAACCATTCGGCCATAAACCAAGTGGTTTTTCCATGCATGAATTGAAGTTTGAATTACTGTCACACACACACACACCTTGCATTCTCTAGGCCTGGACACTAGCGGCATTTATCTGTTTGCAAATCTGAAAGAGATGATCTTAAAAGAAAGGCTTGCTTGCATTAAACGATAACGACACGACACAAACTGGAACGTATTTGAACAACAGATCGTTCGATAAAATTGGGGTCTGGCAAAGTCAAAGACTCGTTCAATCGATTAAAGGCGATTATAATAAACTCGGGGAAATAATGAAATTTCATTTTGCAATGGTTTTTTTTTTGCTTAATCCCGATAATTATTGACCGATGTATTAAAATATGAATAAAAGAAGCCAAAAACACTTTGCATTATGATGAATTGATGATTAAGAAGATAAGAAAAGTATAAGAATGTTTTCCATCATACGATGATGCAATGCGGAATTAATATCAGATAATTAAAATCTCTTATAAAAAATAAATAAAAATATTAAAAATTAAAATATGTGTTAACTATTAAGATGAATTAATAAAAAAACAAAGTAAGAACGCTATAAGACCTTACGTCAATTTGCGGACGGCTAGTCCTGCATGGTTTAGGTGTTGCCAACGAAAAAAGAACGACAACGTGACAGCTAGGAGTTCAGAGTTACAAAAGCAGAGCGCTGCATAGAGGAACAAGATTTCTTCACCGTAAAATATTATCCTCAGCACTGAGTCTCATTCTCATTTCTATGATCTGCCTATAAAGTTATCGCATTTCCGGTTCAGTAAATGCACGCGTGGTTGTTGAGAAACAAATGCATCCACACAACATGTCACCGTTTAAAGGGAATTTTGAGCTTCACTCGACCCGACCATTCATCTTAGACAACGCGGTTGCTTAGCAACAAGAGTTAATGGCAGTCGCTGCTGCGACATTATAATGACATTTTTGGTACTTCAGTTACAAGGTATGGATATAGACGACATGTGGTTTCAACAAGGCGACGATGAGCGAGTTCTCCCTTGGGTGGATTTTGTGCGAAAGTGGTTTTTTCGTAACTATTCTCCTGCCCTCTCTACTGTTCGATGTAGAAACAGTTGTTGTTGTTCACTTTGAACGTATGAGAACTTGAATAACATCTGTCAGGCTCTAAGTACAAATGCTTAAATATCGGATTCACTTTCTTTATCACTTTGAGATAAATGAGTTAATATTGCGTGTGTGCGTGTGTGTGTGTGTGTTTGCTAGCATCAAACTGTGCTGACAGCTGAACGAGAAAGAAAATTTCAACAAAGACTGCTCGCAAAACAAGGTTCACATTGATATCTCAGGGAATAATGGAACCCGCGTAGTACATTACAAGTTTGAGTCTGAACTTTCGACATTCATAACGCTGATGTTTAGCAACTCAAAATAAATCGGCACAACCTTTTCGAAGAGAAGAGATGAGATGAGATGAGATGAGATGAGAAGAGATGAGAAGAGAAGAGAAGAGAAGAGAAGAGAAGAGAAGAGAAGAGAAGAGAAGAGAAGAGAAGAGAAGAGAAGAGAAGAGAAGAGAAGAGAAGAGAAGAGAAGAGAAGAGAAGAGAAGAGAAGAGAAGAGAAGAGAAGAGAAGAGAAGAGAAGAGAAGAGAAGAGAAGAGAAGAGAAGAGAAGAGAAGAGAAGAGAAGAGAAGAGAAGAGAAGAGAAGAGAAGAGAAGAGAAGAGAAGAGAAGAGAAGAGAAGAGAAGAGAAGAGAAGAGAAGAGAAGAGAAGGAGAATTTTTATGGTCTATTGAATGTTTGTATCGTTCGGGACTACCTTAGACTACATTAGACTACCGTTGGTCCCCGAATAGTGTCAAGTTACTTTAAAAGGAGACTTTTGTAAAATGCCGACACTTTTCAGCGATCACATTATCCGCGTCATCGGTTAATTAAAAAAAAAAAGAAAAAAGATGGCATGAGATCATCGAATCAAATGCTTTAATAACATTAACTAATAATAATAATAATAATAAAAAAAACAGTATTTGGTCTTTTGGAATTTTATTACTCTATAAAAAACTTAACATAAACACGCAATAATTTCTTCCCATCGCTTAATTAATTATAATATGTTAATCAGCTAAAATTATATAAAGTGCTTTTTATAAAATAATCTCCCATTGCGAACGAAGAGAAGATATCGCCGTATTATTGTTATTATGAACTATGCATGTATATGTATATAATTAAAACAAATGAATATATAGAAAAAAAAAAGAATGAATTCTTTGGTTGTTTTTTTTTTTTTTTTTTGTAACATAATTATTTATCAGTGAGCGATCTGCTAACTAACTAGCTCGTAACCTAATTTAATAATTGTACGGTTCGTGTGTCAAACGTAATTCATTATAAACGTAACATGCACAATCATATGCGTTTTAAATGGGACCACGAAAGGGAATGCAAAAACTTTTTAAATAAAAATAAAACAAAAAAAATCATCATCAGCAAAAGGGAAAAAGGAAAAATGATAATAGTAATAATAGATGAAAAATGTGACATGAACGGAATTTAATTTCAAAAGAAATAATATATTAAAAAAAACAAGAAAGAACTGTTTTTTTTTTTTTTTACCACACGGGCAAATGATCAATTTTTGTTATGAGCAAAAAATATTAGTTATGTTATGGAAATATATGACACTTGAACCTTAACGTATGACAGGCGTTGCGTTCAACTGCTTTTAAGAGTTTAAAAAAGAAGAAGAAGACAGTTGAAGGAAGATAGCCGTGCAATAGTTGTCTGCTCTTAGAGCGTTAGGTAAAATTTAAGATTTGAAAAGGTGGGGAACTAGTCGCTGTTTAGTCGGAATTTAGTTGAACCCCTTAGGAAATCCGATTTAATCAACGATTTTTAGACGGAACATTTAATAAACCTTCATTACATGTTTTTGTGAAAGCGCCTCTGATCCTTCTCCAGCTTCACTTACTACTTTTCAAAAATATACTACTTAAATAAATAGTATTCGAACCTTGCCCACGAAATACTCAATAATTTCCTTTTGCTGCCCGCGAGCTAATCCCAAGTATTTACCCAATCAATAAAAAAAATCTGTCATTTATTTTTATATGTGGGCGTATAATTTAAGTAATTTGCTAATACACTCGAACTTATCAATGATTCTTGCCGGTTTAAGGTAAATCCTGGAGAAATGTCCAAATTCACAATTCCTTCGCCAATACTTTAGCTCTACTCTTAAGCCTAAGCTATTTCTTCGATCAAAATATTTCGAAGAGGATTTTTTTTGAGCCCTCTACTTATGCAAGTCCATAAAGTAAACATATACTGAATTGATTAGAATTGATTGTCCGTCTATCCTTCGGCATATTTGTTTGCTCATCTACCTGTCCGTCTGTCTGTCTATCTGTTCGTTTGGTAGACATTTCTCTGCTCGTAGAAATGTGGATATCGTCTTCAAATATCGGCAAGAAGGTTGTTGCACGGAGATTGGTATCGCAAATGCGCCAAATCGATTAAACGATATGCGAACAGTACGACGTCATTACTCGTAAACGCGAAGAATGCTTATTTACGTATCCTATTTTAGTATAAAAATGGTGGATGTAAAAGATTCGACCATAGCCGAATATAATTTCGATATTTGTTTTTTTTTTTTTTTTTTCTAAATAACTTACAGACATTTGGGAAACTCTGCATTCTTTTACATGTACACAGCACAACTTTAATTTCCAATTTTAATAAGTCTCAAGTTTAGCCTTAATCGAGACCGGAATGAAAGAATCGCGTAAAATACGGCATTAAACTAGAGAAGACGCATTGCACATTACACGAGGAATTAATTATCTGACATCATCATATTGTCAAATAGAAGCCTTCATATACTTAATATGAAGAGGAAATTTGAAAAGGAATACTCAAGTAAAACATTACGCACTTCTTAGGTTTCAAAGGTAAAACGTATTAAGTGATCAATAGTAAGAAAATTGAGTGGAGGCTGTAGTCACCTGACATCGAAAGCTATTTCCTGGATGGCAAACTAAATTTTTCGTTATCTCGATCGCCAATAACTGCCGACTTCTATGAAATCAATTACAGCAACCTGTCCATAAGCCAAGATTACTAGTGTGAATCCATACGAAGACAATGCTCGGGATAGCTAAAGGATAACTTGTTGAAATCTTGTTTACTTTTCATTAAATTTAGCAGAACTGGCAAAATTTGCGCTTGAAAAGCTTAAATCCATTAAAGAGATTGCGATGTCCGTAAAAGAACATACTTCCTGCAATTCTTGGAGTTGTCCTTGGAAGGCATAAACTCTTAAGCGAAATTCTTAAATCTTAAAAGGTATAAAAAAAAGTCCACTTCTGCGAAAGTCAAGGACATTCTACGAAACGCCTTCGCACTCGCCCTTCTCGGGGCTCACCTATGCCCATAAAGCATAGTTCAACACTTATTCATAGCACACTTGCTTGGCTGAATCTATCTCTAAAATATTGTAGCTACAATTGGATGCGCTACACTATCTATTCGTACTGTTAAGCATGGTTTTTGCACTTCATGCCATTTTGTACAGAAAAAACAAAAACGAAAAAAGAGAAAAGAGCAAACATCTTCTGATAACAATAATGAAACCGTCGTCTTTCCGTTGCTAAGACGTTATATGTAAAATATAATAAAAAATAATAAAAATCCAATTTAACTCTAAAAGCACTTTTGTGTCATTTTTAATAGCATTCGCATTTTTTATAAGGATTAAGAAAAAAGAAAAGCAAAGACACGACAATTGCTTACATACGTGTATTGCATGTATATAGTATGTGTTGTATATAATGTTAAATGTAAATGTATGTACGGACGTAAGAAGATATGGTGATGACTGAGTGTCACATACACGCACGTATTCATACGCACAAACACGCATATATATAATTATAGGTATATGTATATGTATATAGCAGGGATCTCTATAAAAATTTTTAGTTGGCTGAGTTGACTGGTTGTCTGGCTTGTATATGGCAGTATTGCTGAATGTTACTAAAAGCAGGCGTCTGCTTGTATGCATGTTTCTTGCATACTTTACATTAAACCTGTTGGTTGGAGACGACTGTAAATCTTTTCGTTGGTGTGCGTGTTTCTTTTTTTTTTTTTTTTTTGTTCTTTTTCTTAGCTTTTTACGTCGGCAAACTGCAGCATGTGTCTGACTCAGATATATTGTATTGTATTGTATTGTATCGCAACTTTTACTAACGTCAACACCACATCATGAGTATTTTCAACAATGGCAACAATACCAGCAATGCTGGATTGTATCTTAGGTTCTTTATCCTTAATTCCTTTTTTCTTCTTTTTTAAGCATAAAATGCTTTACTGGCGCGTATAAATTGGTGTAAGCATAAGATTTTTATTTTTTTTTTTTTTTTAAATATACCCTTAAAACGAACATTTTTCTAAATATTTTCGTTTTTTTTTTTTTCTTTCATACAGTGACAAAAATGAATAAATCAAATATTATAAATATTTGAAAATGTATGGTTTGCAGCTGAACATCAATTTAGATAAAGATTAGGAAAACAAAAAAAAAAAAAAAAAAAAAACAAAAAAATAAACAAGTGATTTATAAATGTCAAGTGTATAGAAATGATTGATTTGTTAGTAGCTTAGAGATAAATAAAGCACAAAATACGATACGATTTGAAAATATATTTTCCATTATGTTTGAAAAATATATTAAAAATTTCTGCTTTATATTTGACTTGAGACGATTTTTGAAGGCTTGTTACACGCGAGTTTAATGACTTTTGTGGACGAGTATTTTCTATGCTTAACTTTCCCGTTAATGAGACGTTAATGCGTCCTGAGAGACTTTGATTTTAATTTGATTTACCTAAATATGTCCATCTATCGATCTTTTGCACCTTTTTGTTTCCAAAAAGGCGAGGGACAAAGATGACCATTTCTTATCCAAATTTTATTTTTTTTTTATTTATTTATTTATTTATTTTTTTTTTTTGATAATAAAACACTAAAAATAATAACTTATTTCCATGGAGGAAGTATTTTTTATAGGAGCTCTTATAGGGTTAGGGACGCAAAACGTAAAGTGCTGTGTTCCAAATTTTGTAAAATTGATAATCCCGTCAGAGATCTCATTATTCTTCAAAAATTTTTCATAAAAAATTTGTATGGAGTGGAATTACAAAAAGCAGGTCCCCATAGTCTGAAGTGGTTACAATTACTTCCTACATCAAATTAGTATCATAGACCAATTTCGTTCAGAAGATATAATAAATGAAATCTTTTCGCCATAGAAAGAGTTAATGACCATTTAGTAGGGTGCCCAACAAATTAGTCCATCGGTCCAACTTCTTCACATCATTTAACTGTGCTAAAGTACTATGATTATCATTATTCCGTTTTTGTCGGGAAATTTCGAAAAATGCAATTTTTTTTTTTTTTTTTTTGCGTAAGGACTTTTTCAAAATGAAAGATTATATGAGAAGTGGTTGTAAAAACACTTCTATCCAATAAGGTTGGTCGTGTGCTAAATTTGGTCAATATATTTAAAAAACTGCCACATATATGTTGGATAGAAGAGTAGGATAAGCAAACATTATACGAAAAGATGTTTTTGGAAAGCTTTTAGAAGCGTTTAGAAATTACTGCTGAATCTATTCGGGCAATAAAAAGTGGATTTATCGGTCGTGCGTCATACATCCGCAATAGCTTAATATACACTCTTTCATGTGTTCGTGTGGGATATGAAAATTGTGGTAGAAAGTGAAAGCCTTCCAAATGTATTTCCGATTCATATTCTCAGCCTACCGTTCACGCGCGTCTAAACTAACAAATCGAGTGACTTGAACCTATCAAGTTGCAGGTGAAGTTAACTTTAGAGTGATATACGAAATGTGCGTTAATGTTTCAACCCTAATCCATTTAAACTTTGAATTTCTTTAATAATTATTTCGTATTACATTTTCAAAATTTTTCTTTCTATTTTACGTTAAATTAACAAAAAAAAAAAAAAAAACAGGAAAGTATGTAAATCTGTAACTAGTCATCATATTAAAATGAACACTGGCGTGAACTTAGTCCACTGTGCGTACTCACACTTGGTTCTCGCCTCCGCTAAGGTCATTGCTAATTCACCGATATTCAAAGCATAACATAATGTAATGAGAAAAACTGAACAAAAATAGAAAATAAAAACATAATTAAGAAAATAAATAATACTTGATGTTATCACAAAGACTAGAAACAGAAATTTATTGTTACTATTTATCGCATTGTGTACGCGTACTATTGGCGTAAAGTTACACAACATACAAAGTGTGTTATAAAAAAATGTAAAGAATTTGCTCAAGCGCAGGTTGTTGGTATGTTTTAAAAGATGCTAAAATCTATCAGATGAGATATCTTACTTTATTACTATATCCCTTCTATATAGCCGCTAAAATCTCCCCACATATGCCTTACCCCCCTGCGTAAGACAC
>CCAG010000832.1:0-37627 GCA_001077435.1 Glossina morsitans morsitans | reverse complement strand
TAAAATATCAACTTTTTCAAATACATTCTAAATGAAAGACTGGTTTATGATTATATATATATATATATATATATATATATATATATACCGACCATCACGAAATATATTTTACGCAGTGATACATGTTAAATTGTATAATGTACGTAGCAGGAATCAAAATGAATTACTGACTAAAAATAAATATAATTTTTATTTCACAAGGACCGCAGGGCAAGAATTTATTCGATTTTTCGTTACTGTTGCAACAGTCAGAAATACGCATCATACAGTTTTACACAGTAACTAGGGCCTATGCGAAATTTCACACCAAAATACCACACAGATTAATATAAAGCTAAACTTTATTTTATTTTATTTTATTTTGTATTAACCGCTAAAAAAGAATCAATTTACCGACATCTGTGACTCATGTTCTCCGCTTAAGTTTGTGCTCAGTGTCGACGAGACGAGAAAACAGTCTATTTGCAACGTATTGTGTTTTGCAGGGTAGACAAAGGATCCCGACTAACAGCTGAATGGTGGCGGGCTCAAATATCAAGTGCGGCCAAGTATTTAATAAAACCGCTAGCCCTAGATGCCTTAGATTGCCTTAAGACTTTAGTCTTACAATTTATTGCTTCGGCTAAATTCATAATAGTCTTTGTATTTCCTAAAGAGAAGATGCCGTTCGCAAAGCAATATGCGCGGCCTAATCACTTAAAATACTGCAAGCAATTCATTCAAGTCGGCCTTTTCTTCTGATCCTGAGAATACCTAGATTTCAATTGGCTCTGATAAGGACTAACGACAACAGCGTTCACGTATAAATTGTACATTGAAGAAAAACTAGTTCTATTTAACGATTTTTAATTATAAGCAAGGTCTTCGTATGTGGTCTCGATAACAACTCAGTTTAGTCCATTGAATTGCTCACAGCCTCGAATAGGGGAAAGAGAAAGCCTAAGTTTGATATGAAAGTTTTGTTAGTCATGCCTTTGCCTTTTTCCTGATTATTGCGGATCAAATAAAAAAAAAATTGTTAGTTTACTGTTAAAGTAACAAACTGTACGGAGTAGAAACTGATCTGATACTTGATTAGAATATCAATCATTGACAACTAAAAGTCCCGATCGGGCAATGCGGAGATTCAACAAAAGAGTTGTGAATCTATTAGAATGGTAGGTGATCATGCTTCGCCTACAGTCATATATAACTACCTTCTAATTGCTATATATATATATATATATATGTATATATAAATATATGTTGGAATTAGAATTTTCCCTCAAATATTTTATTTGAATACGCATGCGAGCACATGTATGTTTCATTTACATTTTTTCACGTCATTTTTTATTTTTTGTATTTAAAAATTTTAGTTTTTTTATTAGTTCCGTTTGGCTGACCATTACATCAGAGTTCATATCCCAATGGACATGTTTTATTTTTATTTAGTGCTTTTTTTTTTTTTTTGATTGTTTTGTTTTTGTTTATTTATTTTTATTTTTTAGAATTAAATTAATAGCAAAAAAATAAAAATAAAAAGTGTCGTAAAAATTTTTAACATGACATTTAGTTTTGTTTTTGCTCAATTGTAATGCTATCAATACTAAATATGTATCTTCAGAAGTACATGCAATATCGAAACTATACTGTATACTGTAAGGCCTCGTTTTACGCGGCCAAGCAAGTTCTTTCGAAAAGCTTATAAAGATGCTCGCAGAATTCGGATGAAACCAACCATAGAATTTAAACCCAATATCAGCATTTTTGGCACTTGGCTCTATTTTCGCGAAATGTATGTTTCAGTGAAAATACTCTAAAGAAAATTCTGCTTTTCGCAATTAAAAACAAATAAAAACACTCTACTCCGATACGGTCCATCACCATCAAGTAACCTAAATCACTATGTCTAATACATTTATTCTTATGAGAATTTTTCAATTTTTCAATTTTTGTTGTAGGGGAAGTGGTCAAAAAGGCGGTCCAAACTGAATAGTGTTTGCCTATCGGCCAAAGCAAGTCGGAGTGCAAAATGTCATTGAAATACATCGAAAATTGTGACCTTTATGTCGAACACAAGAAAACAAGACAGAAGGACAGACAAGTTTACGCTGATAGAGAAAGGTATTCTGAATTGATGGGTACAACAAGAGGTCGGTCTATCTCAAGTTCTTTCCATTGTTGCATTGTTGCTTAATATGCCCTTGCACCCCAAGTGCTGTAGGGTGCAATAGAATATATAATTTACTAGAATATATTGTTTTAGTTTACATATTATTTAAGTACTTTTTGAATAAAGTCAGTGCTGTTCTTCCTTGCACACGTCTACCGTCACCATGAACTTGATATCATTTACATGTTCTGCATAAGTGATAAATCGAATTGAGTCAATTCTTTAAAGAATCGCAAATGCATTGCAAAGTCTATCTGAGTGATATCTTGAGTGGATTTCTCGCAAGATTTATAAGGGCTTCTAAGAGCAAAACTGGTGGTCGTTAAGATTTACTAACTTTGAGGAGCAAACTTTTTCTATTTGCGGGCATGCAAGTGATGTCGGCTTTCTAGTGCACAGATAGGTGCGAGATCCGGAGTAATCTGCCGAATTGAACTGAAACATTTTGCACAAGTCTTTCGTCAAGCGTCACAGCGAGTTGCAAGAACCTTAAGATCCAAGCAGGAAATCTCTTAATTTTCCTTATGTTATATGCCTTTGGGCGCTCTTGAGAGCATTAACAATCGCATCAACGAATAGCCGAACAGATACATATATATATATAGCTTCCTCCTTCTATCTCACACGTACGGACGATGCAATTGAAGCGGACGTTTGTATAAGAATCACTTTAAAGTGAAAATTCAAAAGAGTTCGGGTGAGAATAAATTCAACTAAAATCGAAATTTGACTTTCAATATCAAGGGAGTATGACTGAGTCGAAGACACCTTTAACGAAGACGAAGAAATTCTTAGAATTAAAAATTATATAAAATAATTAATTGAACTTGACGATGATGACTTTACTCATTAGTGAATGATTCGTAATATTTGCAAAGCAAACACAACAACAATTCGTTGGGAATTCGGGTCATTAACAAAATAATGATTTTCTAACATATTGCGAATATTAGACACTTTCTCAGATTCATTTACTCAGCGTCATTATCTTCTTCGCAATTTCATGGGAATTTAATAACATTAACAACACACATGCCAGACGTAAATCACTTGCAGGCAATTACCCTGAAAGCAACTTCATTTATTTTATGGAAATAACTAATAAACTTTTTGCCCCAGTTACATGACATTGCATGATATTTAAGGTCGTCGTTTCTACAATAGATTATATAGGCATCGCAAACCTCCAAAATCGTGTGACAATTTCTCGCATAAAAAATGAGCTGACGGTAGTATATAAACGTTAAAAAAAATGGAAATGTACAGTTATTTGCAAAATGTTAATTCAGACTTCTTTACAGATGTACATAAGTAGTGAACTAAATGCAGTAAAATAAAACGAGGGAACTTTTTGTTTATCGTAGGCTTGATCGAAATCCTCTGCAATGTAGCACACAGTGGGTGCTTGTGAAAAATTCAGGAATCTATTGTTTCCTGAATTTCTAATCTCAATATATACAAAACAAGTAGAGGCACATGAGTACACATATATCTAACTACTATTCATTTTCAAGTATGCAGTGACTTTAGTTATAGATAGACATTTAAAAATTATTTCTATTATAATTTTGTTTTTAAAGTCATACTTGTTAAAGTTTATTTAATTATTGTACCCTACACTGCCTGTCGTACAAGGGTATATTACATTTGTGCGCTTTCTGAATCGATCTGAGCTCTGTCGTCTGGCGGTCCGTCTTGTTTTTTGTGTTCCTGCTGCATGTAGGTCTTGATTTTTGGTATATTTTAATGAAATTTGGCACACTGGCGTGTTTTGGCTAAGTGACGAATACTACTAAAAATGGTTCAGATAGGACCATGTCTTCGACCACTGCCCATAGCAAATCTTGTTTCGACAAATTGTTGTGTGAAGAACCGCATTAAACGAAGTGGTGTAGGGTATCTAATAGTGGTCGGTGTCCAACTACAGTGTTTTTATTTACCTTTAATTAATACATTTTAAATTTGTTATACAAGTAACGCCCCGAGACGTGTCAGTTTTTCATACACATCAAATGGTGAGAGATTGGGAGAGTGAGTGCAACGGAGGTATAATAAAATTTATATCCCTCTTTGCTGCTCTCATACATAACAGATGATGAAATTCCATAAAACGTATATGTAACATGTAATGTATAGGTATAGGTTGTGTAATATATATAAGCATGGTATATAATAGGTGGTTGTATGTATTTGATCAGCGATATCTATTGATGAGAATGATAAAGAAATGCAGTTAAATTTAACTATTTTGACCTTTCTCTACATAAAAGAAACAACAACAACAACAACGTTTTTCATCAAGGAATGCTCGAAAATTGCATTTTCTGTTGAAACGTTCTTAACTTTTCTATAATGACAAAGAACAGCCTGGAGGGCCAAAGAAGTTCGACGACAATGAATTGCAAGACCTATTGCAAGACTCAAATGCTCAACGAAATTTTGAACTTGCAAAAGGGCGAAAAATGGATGTCACACGTATGGACTCAAAATGCCATTTGGAAACACTTCAACTTCGCGGTTTCGTTGTTTTCCATGCACAAAAAAAAAAAAAAAAAACAGTTTTCCATGGTGTACTTTGACTGGCGACGAAAAGTGGGTTTACTGCGATAATTCTTGACGCAAAAAGTTATTGGTTTGTCTAGGAGAACCATCCACATCGACACCGAAGCGGAATGTTCATGGCCATAGAGTTTGGAAGCAAGTCAGCAAAAGAAAGAAAAAAATGGAAACTACAATGTGCAGCTTGAAGTAAATATTAGTTAGGATCGTGGTAAGCTTCTTTGCAACAATGTCTGTAATTCGTGTACAAATACTAGGCGAACAGCTTCAATTTATTTTATATGCTATAGAAAAATAAATTAAGCAAATTCCGATTAACAAACTGACTGGCGCGTCCACAAACAGGTCTCAATTTTTATATAGAAAACCTTGATGTAGATGGAGGATGTGAAAAATGCAGCCCAGCATGAATGAAACTTCTTGTATTAACTTCATCGTATAAACAGGAGATGGTATTAAGAAATTCTACGGAATATCTGTGGATAGATAGGCTTTCCTGTGTATCTGGCAGTCGAACTTTAAAAGTCGCACCAACATTTCCAGCAATGCTAGAACATCATATAATACCTGTATGCTACATTTGACTGAACTTGGTGGACCAACGGCCTTAATCTGAGCATCGGCCATTGAAACATTACAAGGAAAATCAAACTGGTTTTGCCAACTTTTGTGGTTTTTTCGTATTGCACCGTCTTATCATAAGTGCGGAGACCTCAAGGAACATCACATATTTGTGTGATACTCTTAAAAGCATGTTGTAAAAATAGAGTATAGAGCGCACGGATACAGCGATGGAAATTTTTAAAAATAAAAAATGAAAATATAAACGAAAAGTGGGGAAAAATGAATTGCAACGTGTTTTTATGATTTTAAGGAAAATAAGGAAAGGCGTCCGTCGTATAAAAACAATTTTATTTTATTTTTTTGTTTGTTTTTATCGATCAATTTCATTAGATTTCAGCGCTAAATCGTTAGAATGGGGACAAGACTTATAATTGGTCGTTCCTTTTCTATGGTTATCTTGATTTAGAGCAAAATTTGATATTTAGCGAGTTTGGCGCTGAGTTTTGCTTCGGAATATCAAAGCTGCAAAAAAAAAAAGTGCAGAAGCACTGACAAGCGAACATGATCATTAATACTACGACAATACTGACAGCTTACAATGCCAGAATGCGGATACAAGGTTCATCATATGAGAGTTATTGTGTCATAAACACCACAATGGAACCCTGCAAGCTGAAGATAAAAAATCGATCAATTTGTTTAGGAACATTTGACGCATTAGAACATTAGAATACATTTTGGCAAGTTAATGCATTTGCCTCGGGGACTTTTATAGATTGTTGATGATAACAACCGCTTTAACCAATTTTTTATTGTCATCTGGCGGAAAGCTGCCCTCAAGCCTGAATCGCTTTATATTCACGTACAAATACAGACATCTTCTCGCACTAAATCTTTCCACATTGCTTCGCATTCGCAATGTTAGACGTTAGGTTTTTGCTTGCAGTTAGATAAGCTCATCAGTTGATTCAATCGATGTCTTGCCGACGCATTAAGATTTCTGTGTCTTCGTTGCAATATTAAGTTTTAGCATAAAATATTGTTGCAATTTAGTAACTAAACCGTCTCAACAAATTTCATTAATACTGATATTGAGCAAACGAACTATACATTTCCACGACACTGCTTCCTACGTGGCGTAGTAAGAGTATCACGTTTCTTCTACAGCTTTGCTTTTCCAAATCTAATGCACGTACATATTTCCTGAACGGTGTGTGTCACATGGCGTTGCATTGATAAATCTACTTACGATGATTAGTAAAGTTTTTATATTAGAAGCTTTTCGATATCTCTCTCTTTCTCTCTCCTTCTCCTTCTCTTTATCTCTATTATTATGATGCGTTTTAAACACTTGACACCCGCAATGTGATGTCTACGATGCATGAAAGAACAGACAGAACAGTTTATGTATTAGCTCAGAAAAATACATAACATCTCAAAATTTTCCATTAGCTACAAACATATAATTACTGATCAATGCATATATATATTTTTTTGTTTTGTTTTGCAGTCATACGAAATCGAAAAATGGATTTCACATAAGAGTGTTTGGGTATATGACAAAAATTCTTGAAATGTTTATTTGCGTTTAATATTTAAAAATTACTAAATGAAAAAACATATCTCTTCTCGCGCTTCTTTTATAAAATCGTTTAACAAGTTTTTCTCAAGTTCACTAAATAACCTAAAGGTATATCCGTGTTCTACATTTTTATTCCATTTCTAGTTGATATGATGTTTGTAGGCCATCACGAGAAAACAAAAAAAAAAAAAAAAAAAAACAGAAGAAAAAAACGAAAAATATTAAATAAAGGAGAAACTGTCATCAACAACACCATTTCCAACAACAACAACAACAACAACAACAATAATACTAACAACTAAAGAATTGTTGTAGGCTACAAAAATTAAATTGACAACAGCAACAACCGCAATTCATGTGACTGTTGTCACCATTTTCTCTTTTCGTTTTCGTTTTCGTTTTCGTTTTCTTTTTTGTTTTTACTTTTTCTCTTGTGCTTTTTTTACTTTTATAGAATTGCTCTTTGTTCGCACAATTTCAGCCAGGAATTGCCTTGACGTGGCCATTCCCTAGAAGACTGAGTTTATTACTGCTACTACTTTGACCCACAAGGTCTTTGACTTTTTAGGTTAACAGTTAAATGTGGGTTAGTGACAAGCATTAGATAAGTTGCTAACACAATTGGTTCTTATTTTATTTCATTTTTGGTTATTCCAACTTTTTCTATTGTTTTATGCTTTTATTTCTTTTTTTCGTATTTTAAATACAGTCGCATTTAATTGGCTTCACTTTAGACTGAACTAACAAATAACAGCATTTAGCGCTCCGGAAGCAATTTCAAAAAAAAAAAAAAACTTTTCTTTTTATTTTTTATAATTTATAAAAAAAAAAAATAAAAAAAAATTAATAATAAAAAAACTAAAATAAGTTGAAAAAACGTATTCGCCTTAAATCAAATTACGAACACATACAATTTTGATATATATATATAAACATTTTTCCTATTCATCAACTTTGGCAACTCTGGCTGTTGCGATCGATTGCAAGTTATTCTGCATTTAAACATTTTTTCAAAAACTGTATAAGTGATAAATAAGTGGTTTGTGTTATTTGATACTACCCGGCAGTCAAGCCATTTCACATTGTTTCGCGTTACAAACGGAAAAGTTACACATAACCATCGCTTCGTTATTATTATTATTTTTCTTAAATTTATTTTTCATTATTTATTTATTTATTTATTTTTTTTGCTTACTTTTACTTCTGTTAGCTTTATTTTGCTCTTATCCCCCTTGTCGTTGTTCATTTATCTCACTTGCATACTTTTAGGCACTATCTTTTGAGGGTCAGTTTACATTCTGCCTGTTAATGTGTTAACTGCCAGTTAACGGTCGAATAATTTCAAAACATACCAAATGTCAAAAAGAAAAGCGAACCCACTCGACCACTTGCCTGTGGTCGCATCCCACCTCGAAGCAGCTAATTCCATCTTTTACAATAGTCTCAGTTCAATCCATTCTTGACGTAAACTCTCGTAAACTTGACGAAAGGTAACTTTTGCACAACAACAAAAGAAAGAAAGTATATCTACCTCTGTTCTGTACCACCTGTTCAACTTGGTGGAAAGGACCGAACGTAGGCGGTCAATCTATCGTTTATAACTTTTATTGACTTTTATCTCAATAATCGAGTGAATGGATCATCGTGGGCGCATCGCATAAAATTGCTATGGAGAAGAATTTGTATTAATATTTATATGAGTGTAACGATTACTATGTTCATATGTGTGTCTATGATCGCCACGAGCATGACGTGGGCTCGAGTTAGCTTAGAGACGAAAACATTTTGTAGTCTAGAGCAATAACCGCAGTTTCGCCGAAGTGAGGAATGGCTCGATTTCACTTTTCTATAAAATAGACTACTGGGTCATCAGTGTACCGATTTACGCGAAAGCCGTGATGACCGCTAATCCGACTCTAGTGATAATTAATTATGGTTTTCATGGTTTGCATAGTTTTTTGCGTTACAGCAACACGCACACGAACATATTGCAATTTAATGAAATTCGATTTGAAATATTCCTTTCCCTTCTCAAAACTTAGTTAGAGACTGCGTGAAGTCTTCATAGTTGTTATATTGGGAACATTATATAATTTCAATTTTTCACAAAAAACTTCTCTAGGCCGTAGTGTTTACCATACAAAGCTTATCAAGAGTATTTCTGACTTTCTGCTTTTAGAGATAGGAATTTAAAGGAATGTTTTTTGATAAAAATATATAGAAGAAGAATAGAAGTGCTGCTGACACGGGCCACAAGTTACCAATTGAATTGGGTGATTTTCGGTAGAAGTCGCAATTCGAATAAAGACGCAACTCAGTACTTCCAACGTTTACCTGACAGATCGACATACTGCAAATGTGCGCGAAAAATTTTCTTTATCGACATAGGTGAGGTCAATTCTCCTTCAAGGCTTAGTTTAAGTAAGTCCAACTCAGTATCGCCAAAGTTTTTCCCAAGGTCCTGTTACTGCATTTTGATTCGTAACCAATGACTTTTAGTTCATGCATTTTGTTAGCGCATTATTTGAAGTGTGTGTGAAGCTTGAAAAACCTAAAACTTGAACTTTTACGAGGGTAAAGAGTTAGCCCCAGTATTATCCGTTACGATATGGTACCGGCTACATATTGGCTAAAGCGTTCGTTCGAATTATTCCGGATACAAGCTTTAAAAATATATAGTGATTTTGTCGTCCTTCGTCTAGGCTGCTTGGTGATAAGAGGGCTTAATAGAATTTTTGTTTTATAAATTAATTTTTCATTTAGTCATCAACAAAACAAAAATTTTAAAGATTTTAATAGAATTCTTCTTCTTCTTCTTCTTCCCTACTATTTTACTCGTCCGTTTGTGAGCATAATGGTAAATACCATTAAAGGAAACTAAACCTTATAGAGTAAAACGTTTTTGCAAATCATTTGAAAAATTGTAGCGTTTAACTCTTTTTGTGGTTGCTTTTGTTATTTTTCTTTTCCATTCCGGCGTTAATAGTTTTACATTCGTGCTCTTTGTTCTGTGGTATATGTTGCATAGTCCGAGACAAATGATAATTAAGTTATACCATCGTTATACTATCTTGTCTGCTATGTATATATATATATATACAATGACTTGACTATGTTCACAAAACCTAAGCATACTATTAAGCGTTGGTTGGTATGGAAAGAAAAATTACTTTTTACTTTTACTTTTATTTACAAGATTTCCTTCAAAGCAGCGGATTTATTTACCTTTTGGTTTTCTATGTGCAAATGAAAGTTGTACGTATCCTCAATTAACTTTACATGCGCCTTTCTATGTCCGTA
Organism: Glossina morsitans morsitans; assembly: GCA_001077435.1. Classification (NCBI taxonomy): domain Eukaryota; kingdom Metazoa; phylum Arthropoda; class Insecta; order Diptera; family Glossinidae; genus Glossina; species Glossina morsitans. Next base: position 27,467 of record CCAG010000832.1, on the reverse strand, counting down.
AGAGAATTAAATTTACATCCAATTATTTATTTTCATCTGTCTAAGAATTTGTCCGCAAACAATTTGTAAATAAACAAAAAGGGTGAAAAGAAGAAAGCAAAAGGATGTGAAAATAAAACAATAGCAAAAACCAAAGGCAATATAAGCCGTAAATATCATGAATAAAGAAGAAATTTTGTATGCGAAAATGTTATTTATTCTTCGTTGGCATAGCACACAAGTGAAAAATTGTTTTTGCTCCACTTCAGGATAAATATTGAGTACGTCTTCACGTAGGTTCATTGTAAACTTAATTTGTTGCACATTTCGTGTTTTGCGTTTTGTGGAGAATGTGGTGCGATATAGAAGAAGAGTAACGTGACGAGAAATGAACTCTTCGCGAAAATATGTGACAATTTTTGATTTTTATGCTGCTTGCCGGGAAATAAATGTAGTAATTTGTGCATTCCGATGGCAGCATCTAGTGAAGCGTGTCCTTAACCTCACAATTTCAAATGTAATGCCAGTTAGCTAAGCGCATTTGTACGTCCGTCAATCAGTTTGTTTGCCTTCAAGTCCTTTTATATGTGCGCTTGTTTATCTACTTATGCACTCGTTTATCACGTTTTACGTCTACATAAGCGTTCACCAGCTTACACGTTCATGTGTCTGCCGCTTCAACCGTTTAGCGGAATGTTTTCACGAATCCTCTGATAATGCGGCAACAATTGGATTGCTTACTCGTATCTCCCCTCATAGTCCATTTGCCTCTATCTTCTTTTTTCGCTCGATGTTTGATCGGCCACCCAGCTATCCTTCGATCTACCTATCTATAATATATATTGCGGTTTACCTGCTTAGATTTCCCCCTATCTGCGGTCAACATGACCGCTGTTCGTCCAATCACATTTTTCCTAAATAATGTTTGAAGTTTGACGGAAGCAAGCAACTGGTGGGTAGCACATATTCAATTGAAGCTGGCTATAACGTCTTTGTTTTTTGTACCCTGCCCCACTTGTGGTACAAGAGTACACTAAGTTTGTGCGGATGTATGCTGCACTCCGAAGACCAATATTCTACTATTATTATTATGTGTGTTCGAAAGTGTTTTGAAATCGATCTACGGTTGTCTGTCTGAATGTCTGTCTCTCCATGCATGTTTGTATTTAGCTTATAAATCGCATTTTTTTCGAAATATTTTAATGAAATTTGGTACAACGGCATGTTTTGAACCAAGGACCACCGTTGTTAAAAATAATTCAGATTTGATCACTTTTCCTATGATACTATATTTTGAAAACTCGTTATATGAATAACTGTATAAAACGAAGTGATGTAGGATATCTAATGCTAGATTCCACTATAATGCGTTCACTTGTGTTTCCTATTAATATTCTTGAGCAAAAAAACCTACTACACAACTATTAATCTTTCAAATTTAATAAACATCAAGAACTGACTCAAATATATTGCAAACGGTTGTATCGTGTTCTATGAAAAGGTTGATATGCTGCCTGTAACACCGCATAAAGCAGTATAGGCATAAATTTAACTGCCAAGCTGTGATGGAAAAATTTATTAAATAATGTATTTAACATATCAGACTGTCGAAGAGCACGAGTGCTTTTCATAAAAAGCAGATGGGCGCCTATATTAATTATATTTATTGTTTAATCTTCTATATGGGTGTTGCGTTTATAGTGCACGATATACGCGATATTCAATAATTTCAAATTCATGATATGACAACGACCGCTGCGCATATTGTTTCAGCGCAATTATAATAATTCATCTTTATTTATAAAAATCTAAATAAATATGTATTCATTGTAACGTGCAGACAGATACTATACATGACTGTATCACAATAACTATATGAATGTAGGTTAAATGTTTGTTGTCACAAGTATTTTTATTATGCATCTGTGCTGCTGATCCGTACGTACGCATTAAACAAATATTTTATACCGGCATGTGTTTGTTAAGGGTGTAGTATATTTCCTTGTTTTGTTTGCATGTATATTTGCTTTGGAACATTTGTGTGCCGTTTTATTGTCATACGATTTTTCCTCGCATTCTCTTCGTTTTATTTCAATTTACACATCCTTTTGCTTAAATTTTTATAAATTACACAAATACAGTTGGAAAGAGAGAGAGAGAGAGAGAGCGAATTATATGAATATATGGCTTATTTTTATTATTGCCATGTTTGAGAAAAGCATTTGCACAGTGAGCCACAAGGTGTTAGGAGGACTGTTATTGCTTTCCCTATGGTTAAGTGACAAGCACGTAAGTTTGGTTCGGGGTAGTATGCTCGTGCCTTGCATACTTTTAGGCTGTTAATATAATTTGTAACAAACAAAATCTTCAACGAAATAGCTCTTTATGATTATTTTCTCGCACTATTAAAACAAAGACATCTACCATTGCCCTTGACACAGTTCTCTAAACACCCTAACGAGCTCTTTATATGCATTCAAGTGATATCGATGAGAATAGGTGCCATTTTCTCATTCCGCGTGCCTACAATCTCAAATGTGAGCATTTCTCGGTAGTCATATCTTGAAAACATAACACTTTTCGAAAAATTGTTAAAATACTGCTTAAAAGGAGAATTTGAATGTGTTTAGCTTGTTTGTTGAAGTTCACGAGGTGAAATCCTCACACAGACATTTTTTGCATTTTCTAATGTAGACGTAGTAGGCTTCCAAGTCCAACCATATCTTAAGCCTAACTATTCTATTATACTTAACAGGGCTCTGTTGAGGGAGTCGGTAGGTCTCTTTGTTAGTTAAATTCGCATTCATTTCATCTTTACACTCTTAGAGCATATTTATATATTAGTACATGGTCAAGGTTCAAGGTTGACGACCTGCCTTCGCATGCCTACGTTATATTACATAACAACAGTACAAATAGTAAGAGCGACCTTCCTAAATGATTTCCATCTACAGGTTTAATATAAAAAGGTTTCAAGCCTGTCTACTAATAAGCAACAAAGGAAAGTGTATTTAAAATCCTCTATCTCTTTAGTGTACAAAATAGAAGGAGAAATGGTAAGCATTCGGAAGGCGTAGGAATTCGAGGGAGATATCTAAAGTGCTGGATATGTTGGCTGCACATCCTATTTGAAGTGAATATAATTCGTCCACTCATTAATATCAACCATAAATATTTCTGCTAAGGCATCATCAATCGACGATCGAAGGAATTCGACAATCTTCGTCTAACAAAAAGGTTACGCATGTGCTTCGCCAGATCTACTCTACAATAAGTTGCACTTAGTTTATCTCTTAGTCATTAATGTCATATTAACTCAATCAGTACGATTCTGAAACAGCTTTTCCTTACCAATTTGGGGGCGTAAGCTTAGACTTATCGACCTACCCACAATTAAAAAGCGCAGTATTGCTTGGGTTATCACTTGCTTGCGTGACTTACACTCGCATTACTTTTAATGTTCCCCGTCTGACCGTTCATCAAGTTCAGCTAATAATATAGCTCAAGTAATGCAGACTCAATTATGTGTCATGTCATTATTTTCGCATGTTATGCTACAGCTACACCATAATATCTACAACTTAAATACAATAGGCGTCGATGCCGCTTTCTTTAATTCCTTCAATAATTGTTTGCCAAACTTCGCTTGCTTATGCCAGTCTAACGGTACGCTTCAATTGTTCTGACTGTCAATTGCAGGCGTGGCTTGTAGCAGCTTTTCTTCCTCTTTCCTGTTGGTTTGTCTATTTTTCATTTAATTTTAACGCTTTCTTCCTTTCCTACCCTTAATTTCATCTAAATAAAAAAATTATAAAAAACTTTTCTTGTAAGATTTAAGATTTAACTCATGGATAGTTTGAAAAAAAAAAAAAAGTCTTATTTCTTTTCATAACATAATGCAATTCGGTGGATAATCACTTTCCTAAGCGTACATCACTTGCATATATATATACATATATATATATATATATTCCTTTGTCGAGATGGTTTCTTCTTTGATGTCATTAGCAGGCACAAGAAAATGACAAGCTTTGTACAAAGTATTCGAAGCTATCCTTTCACATTTCTGTTATAGGTATTAACGGTGCCCTAGGCGTGATAAGCGAAAAAGGTCAGGTGGTATTGTCTTTCAACATTCACCTTCAATGGGGTATATTGGGTAAACATAAGAAAAGGGAGAAATTTCGACGAAAGCTGTAAAGTTGAATAACATTTGCATGCTGCCCAACAAATTCATAGAAGCGAATCATTGTTGAATCATCGTTACTTTGAAGAATTCTGTAAATAATAACAGTCAAGAGATAAGCAACTGTAAACATCAACATTCAGGCTATGGCAAGAACAAAAGTTGCAGATAAAACGAGTATTGTGTCGAGGCTTAAGTCACATTTCAGCTTTGAATTTCTTAAATTATTTCATGTTAGCCTTTCAAAAAATCTATGTGTGCTTGTAGCTCTCTCTTGCTCGAATCGAAAAAATCGATTATAGATCAGAACGAGAATATTTTAATTATTTCCACGATTCTCATAATAGTTGACTGACGTGACTCACATGATGGTGTGTGATTCGCTACAAGAACACGTGGTATGATTACGTTTAGGGAAATTTCAAGCTCACTCTAGTAGCGTACATTTCACTTCTTCTTTTCAATTCGTTGTCTTGATTAGATAGAATTTAATAAATGTGCGTAAGAAATTTCTGATTATTGTTCGCTGGTGCAAGTATTCAATTACTTATAGACTATATACTAGACTTTTTCTTGGACTTACGGACGGACATGCATGCGATTTTCAACACTTTTATCCCAGTTTATCGCTGCCAGTAAGAGGCAGATAAATGATTCAACTGGCGGGCAGACATGAGACCTACTGCTTGATTTGCCGATTTAACTCACTTAACGAGAAAGACCGAATTGCATTTATGTAATTTAAAATGCCTTTTTTTTCCATCATAAGTTTTCCCTATTCATGCCGTCAACGTTTAACTTGAAAAAGAAATGAAAAAAAAAAAAAAAAAAAAAAAAAATGTAAATAAATAAATAAAATAAGAAAACCTTTATAGAAAACATTCTTTAAAATCAAGCATTTGCAAATAACAGAAATTTTTGTTTAAAGTGAAGAAACAAGAGAAAAGTTTTCTTTTCTTTTAAACTTTTTAAAATGCTACACACTTGAATAAATTTGCAAAGAAATGAAAAATACCATAAGTTTTAGTTAAAGTGAATAAAACCAAAAAAAGGGTCGAAAAATAAAAATAATAATAATAAAATAATTTATAATAAGAAAGTAAGTAAAAATTCATGATAAGTAAGACAGACCATATAATAGAAATGAAAGCTTGTATTTTGTTTGTATATATATGTATGTATGTATGTGTGTGTGTGTGTGTGTGTCGAAATCTATAATTGAAAATATTCAATAAAATTGTCTGCCAAAGAAAAGCAAAATGGGATAAACAAACAGCAAACCATTCCTTCATTTTCTGTCTCCTCCTCTTCTCATACACTATCATTACTCTCTCTCTCACTCTCTTTCTCACTCTCTCGCTGACATGTAAATGTTTGCTTTTATTTAAAAACTTATGCATACATCATATTAATTCCAGTTGAATGCATGACCGCTTTTTATGAGCACGTACATAACATTCACATGTGTAGGTGAAAGAACAAAAAAAAAAAAAAAAAAAAAGAGAAAAAAGAAAAAAAACTACTCTATAAACATATATACAATCCAATGATATGACTTTTCTATGGGGAAAATAAGATTTTAAGTAAATGTGCTTCGTTTTCATTTGGTTGTTGTTCTTCGTTTTCCTTTTCTTTTCCTTTTTTTTCATTTTTTTCATTTTATTGATTTACAATGCGGTATATATAATTGTTATTTAAGTTGCTTAAGTCATCAATTATCGTTGATTTGCTGCTTGCTGTACACATCGTTTCGTTTGCTTTGAATTTTTATGTACAATGAAGTTCAAGGTTTTCTACTTAATACGAATGCGAATAGATTTATAGGTAATTGTAAATGTGTTTTGTTTTTATTAGTGCCCAGCACAGCACAACATTCTAATGGATATATTAAATTTGTCATTCTATTTGTAACATAAAAGTGCGTACAATTTCTTTTGTCTCTTCCCTTCGTCTTTTGGTCGAAATTCAAGACATCAGACATAAGATATTACAAGAATTGAAATAGAAAGCTCACACACACACACTAGCGCACACTTTCACTCTTCTCCAGCAGTTTAGATGTAGGCTTTAGCGGATTAAGCTACTGAATTGAAAGGAAACGTTCATATGCTTATTAACTCCTTAGATCAAAGTTAATATCGGTCTTTTTGTTTGGTCATCACTATTATTATTATTATTATCACTGTTCAAGTATCTTTGGTATTTTGGGGAGATATAAGCAGTTTTATGTTTCTAATATTTTATCTAAGCATATTTTACATCAAATAAACTGACTGCAAACATATCTTTATATGAAGTGAGAAAATTAGGAAAGGAGGCAAACTTCAAAACAATAATTGCGGGTAATATACATAAACAAATGTAGGGCAGTTAATATTGGCCTCCTTCTCGAAATAGAGGCATCTACACAAGTTTGCTTATAAGGCTCCTTTATCGTCTCAATTGTACAAATTCGTCCATATACGCCCAACTGTAAGTCGAAGCTGCCTATTTATATGGGCACGTCTGTTTAGGCGCCTCTATGGGAAACTGGATTCTGTATGGGAAACTCTATGTAGGTCCATCTGTACAGCCACTCCTGTATAGGAAGGACTTATCTATATCGGCTCACCTGTAAAGGTCCATTTGTGTGGGTACACTTGTATCGTCCCACGTATATAGCCCCACCTATATAGGCCCACATGTGAGGAAAACTCTATATTTAGGCTCGCTTGTATAGACCTTCCTGTATAGGCCAGCACACCGATACGCTCATCCATATACAATCGTCTAGACATGCTCCTCTATCTAAATCTATCTAAATAAGTTCATTTATATAGCCCCACTTATATAGAGCTTCTCTGTCCGTTTATATAGACCCTTTCATGTAGGGCCGGTCTATATAATAAATCTCGATACGGGGATAACTTAAAGCTCTTAAGCTTGCAGGACACACGTATATTACTTTATAAGAAAAATTTGTTTGCGAAGAAGACTTCATTCATACACATTAGTGTAGGCGCCACGTTTTTCCGTCCGTTGTGTTCAAATATCCTTTTAAGGTTTTTGACGATCACTACAAAATCTATCTTAATCCTCGACCGGCTATCGGCTATTTTGTTCCTCCGGCCTAGATTTTACACTAGAATGTCGAAGAGTTGTTTAACTATCTTAGAAGGAGAGTATAAGCCTATAAACGCATATAGATTTTAAGCAATTTTTCATTTAAAATCAGCAAAAGCAAGAAGATGATCAAAATTTCTCAGTTAGATGCAGGCGGTGAGCGAACTAAGCAAATCGTGTTTATCTTATCGAACATTGTATAGTTCTTCGATAATTTCGTAACACTTAAGTAATTCTTTGCCTTTTTGCGAGTTTACAAGTCATACGACGAGTATGCTGGAGGTCGAATAAAACCGTTTTTCCTTTTTCCCCCGTTTTTATTTGCAGGCCTTTAAATTGCTTATCTTATTTTACAGTTCAATTATTGTTATCATTGTGGAATTCTTGCAAACCAAAAAAATAAAAACGTTTTACATTTTATTGTATTACTTTGTATTGTTGTAACTTGGTGGTTTATCAATGTGTAAAATATTAAATAATTCAAGTGGAAAATTATTTAGAAAATTTATATACAAAAATATTATAATATTCTGCAGCACTTGTGAAGCAATGGTATATTAAATTTACGCGAATGTATGTGACACGCACAGTGAGCCGAAATAGGTCCTCCACTGTTTTGATGCTAATCGAATCGAAGCAAAGCCATTTTCTGAAATAATTTAGGTTTTTCTGTTCGTCTGTCCGTAATCTACAATGTTAGGATATTTTGATGAAACTTGATGAACTGGTTTGTTGTGTTGTGCGTCAACGCTCTGCAAAATAGATTGCACACAACCATGAAATAGTCGTTGTATGTATTTGAATTATACGTTGACTGTATAACATTTGGACTACGTTGATGTATTTTCCCGATCCTCCCGTTTCCTTATGAGGGGAGCCAGGAAAGGTCTGCTTTTCTATGGCAAAACAACCACATTTTTCGTATTTTACGGTAAACTTGCCGATGTAGAGTATTTAATGGTCGGCCCTGCTCAACGATAACGCTCAAACATTTCAATATCACAAAAAAGTAACCATTTTGTTTGTGCACAGTGAGGTAAGATAATGTCTACATAAACAAGAATTATATTAAGAGCATTTGTAGGAGGAATTCCACATGCAAATGAGGTGATACTAAAGCAGGGGCAAGGGTTGCGTCTAAACTCTGCTTTCATTTTTATATAGGCAAGCTGAGGAAGTGAAATTTCTGCAAACGAGTCGTGTAAGCTATCATTTAAGTGTTGTTTGTTAAGAGTTCTGAAGTATTAAGAACTCCGTCCCACTCACCTTAAGATTATATTACATAAAAATGTTTGAAGGGGTGTGCAAACAACTGGTGAAGCTTTTAAATTAAAATTTAATTCCGTATGGAATTGCTTTCATTTTATTTATCACCAGGAAGTATGGAATATACAAAAAGAAAAAAAAAACAAGCAACAAGAGATACAGATGTATGTACATATAAGTGACAAATGGAGTTAAATCTAAGTAGAATGGACAAAACAGGCATAGGTATAGAAAGACGGACACATTAGACCAAGTTAGCCTAGAACATTATGTTGATCACAAATAGATGAAAATAAGAGGAGGATGAAGTTAGACTAAAAGACCAATAGACAGACGGACGGGCAGTGAGACGGAAGAAACTACAGATTAATAGATGCAAAATCGTATAGATCGATAGCCAGTATGCTAAGGAATAACGATTACTGCCGACAGACCTGCAAAGAGAGACGGACACGAATTGATTGAAATAAATAACAAGTTGTCGATCACCCTTGCTTGCAGTGGCTAGAGACAGCGGTAACGAGCAAAGTAATCCTTTACATTAAATCATATATTGATCTATTGTGAAAACGAATTCGCCATGAAAGATAAGCCAGCCCTAAGCCATTAAACAGTAGAGACGTTGCTACACTATTTATATTGCTTATGTTACTGTATAAGAAACACATTCCTTAAAAAGATTTTCGTTCAACGAAACTACTAAAAAGAGACAAAAGCCCCTTAGGAAATCCTCTTATAAATAGTAAACGTTTCCTTTAAAAGTTAACAAAAAACATGTTACTGTAATACAATAAGAATGAGGCAAATAAAATAAAATAAAAAATAAATAAATAAAAAAAAAAAAAAAAAAAAAAACAGAAGAAAAAACATAACTATTTTAAAGAGGTTTGGGGCCTCAAGCTTGTAAAACATTACAAAGGATAATCACACGTCAATAGTATTTGACAAGAAAAAAAAAAAGAACAGATAAAAAACATAAAAATAAAAAGGAAGTAAGGCACACGAAAAGCAAGAAAGAAAAAAAGAAAAAAGTTCAAACAAAAGATTACCTGGGTTTAAAAAAAAAAAAAAAAAAAAAAACAGAAGCAAATTTCTATAAGGGGGGCTGGCTTTGTTCACATATATATATATATATATATATATATATACGAGTGAGTGAGTGTTCGTTTGCACCTGAGTGTATAAATCAATACACAAAACATTTAGCTTTGACACCATCCAGCGTCCATTTACCTAAAGAGTTTTGTTTAACGAGTTTCTTTCCGTTCCATGTTTCTGTGTGCCTTTGCAAACAGGTATTAATCCTCAGAGGCAAATACAATATTTTTGCGCTTAGCAAAAAATCAAGTTTTATACAAAATCTCTTAATGCCTGAAATTGAATAGATTTTGTTGTTGCCCTTTTAAAATACATTTGAAAACAAGTCAAATAACGATATATAAGATTATGGCGAATTCCTCGCAGCCGCCATCTTACGCCGACAGTTATCTTGCATCAAAGTTATAAATCGTAAATATTTTGTTAACAGTCGGCTGGTGGGACAATGTTTGCAATTAACCTTTTCTGTGGGTCTGCTCAGGGGTTTTTGTGCTAACGTTTAGATCAATATCTCTATTATCAATATTTTATGGACGTGCTTGTGGAAGGATCTATCCCTACCACTTTGAACTATGGCGACCTTGTATGCTTCGATTTTTGCAACCATTAGCTTTGTCTTAATAAAAAGTACACACACAAGTGCTCTCTCTGATAAGATATAATGACAAAAGTGGCAATATATGAGTATTTTTAAATATTGAGAACGGAAAGAGACAAAATGAAGATGAATGTAATCAGAGAAAAAGAGAAGAAAAAAACTTAATCTATCAAAAGCGTCTAATTGAATTTTATACGTAAGATGCTATGAATGAAAACATGTAGCATAGAAATGATGAGACGTGTTATTGACGCCCAAATACCCCACCTGAATGCTCTCAACAACTACATAAATACATAACGACTAACGTACATACATATGCTCTATGCACCCGCAAAGTAGGACAAAAGCTTTTCCACACTAAAAGTTAGTTATCAGAAAAAAGAAAAAAGAGACAAAGTGTGAAGGGGATGTTTAATTTTTCCTTTTTTCTTTTTTTTTTTTTTTTTTTTTTTGAAAGGCGAAGCAATGGTTAAAAGTTGAACTTAACCCAAAAGCAAGTCAAACAGTCAACCACAATAAGAAACATTTGAGACAAAGACTCCTCTTCTAAATAAATATAGATGTACGTATACAATTTATAGGCTCCCCGGTGTATGCTGTAAACGTTTCTCAAATTTAATTTACCCCCCATGATAAGGATACAAAAAAAAAAGAAGAAAACTCAAACCTTCGGCAAGAATCTTAAACATTCAGCTTCAGATGTGCGCTACCATACATAAGGAAGTAAAGATTTTTGTTGCTTACAGGTTTTTCAGGTTGTCATGAACATTTTAGACGACTCTGATAATATATCGATCAACAAGTCCTAGAACAGACACGTAGATACCGTAAGTATAGAAAATGCGAAACCGACTGTTCAAATAACGCCCACTCGATCATTTGTTTACAAGTTACAATGATTTTAGCGACACGACTTTCATTGCGTCATGATTCTCGGGTGTTTATAAAACATTTGCTTGCATTAATGGAAAATAGTACCATTCAGTTTTATCACTCAGTTATAACACCACTTATACATCAAGAAAAAACATTTGTCGATGGTTTGGTGACTTTCAATCAGCCCCTACGTAAGCCAAGGATGGCTAATGTGATGGACGCTCAAAAGCGATGATTATACCAGAAAAAGCGAAAAAAACTCTGGAAATTATTCTCGATAATGGGAAAGAGAAGATGCATGAGAGAGCTGACATCCTGCACATATCCAGGGACAGCATTTTTACTACCTTGTCTGAAAATTTTGCCATGTCTAAACTGTTTTCCAAATAGGTATCGCATTTACTCGCTGTGAAGTAAGTGCGAGTTTTGCAAAAAAAAAGAATGCTTTCTTTCTCTTTTTCTTTTCTTTGTGGAAATTCTTGACCTATAAACAATTTAGATAAATTTAGATTTTTGTTAACAATATTTTCGGGTTTCCAAAGTAATTGCAGACGTTATAAGCAACTCACGTTCAACATCCAATTTAACCGGTGAATATTTTTCCAAATCAGTTTCATTGATGATTACCAGTTCGAAAAACGGGAAAAAAGCATTTGAAGAGAATATTAGAAAGTGTCTGAAGCATGTATTCAGTGATTATAAGAAGATTATTCTTATGAATCCACGCATTTTCTCTTTGGGAGAACTATACCGTGTTGGTGTTGGGCATTGTTCGCCAAACACCTAGCAGCTGACAATGCAGACTTCTTTGCACTAACGAGTTATATTATGAGACGTTTCACTCGTCTCTTGGCAGAATCTGCATAAATCTACCCGTAGTTACGGTAGTTGAATGCTTGAGCAAATTCTTTTATGAAATAAGTAAAAGACATGTACTGAGCTAAAGTAAGAATTGCATAAAGAAACTTTAACTTGGTTTCATTCGAACACACTGTGCAGTATCAAACGTGATTGGTTGATATGAACACTCTTACTCACAGCTCATGTGTATTGTGTATAATAATGGCAAGTGTGGTCAAATGAGTCTAATTCGATACAATGGCAAACAATCTACGACATTGTTTTTCTAAAGACAAGAAAGACTTTAATCTTTCATCATTTACTGTTGTTCACTATTTTACTTTTTGGTTCTCTATATAATATGTACTCGAATGTATAACATGGTAGTAACAATAATGCAATATTTAAAATTGACCTTCCCCATCATAGCCATCTGGTGGTAGTTGGCAGTGTAAGGTAACAGGAATAATTAGTTCATCAATCGTCACCGATTTCCCGCCAATTCTATATGAAGGCAACCGCCTCTACCCGCTATATTCCATCCATCTATCAATCGTATCTTTAACTGCTGGTGCACCCAGTGTAAAGCTTTGCCAAAAACGACATGTAACATTGCAATGATAGTCAATACAAAGTATTATCGTCAGTTCGTCAGCCGCTAATCCTAAAAAAAGACTTACTCGTTTAATCGTTCACTATCACTATCACTTCCCCCTTCATTTGGTATTACAAAGTGCTCCCATTCGCATTTGTTGATTTTCACATTTAATTATACCCAATATGGTCAAGAGTGGACAATATTGTCAGTGAATCGTAAGAAATTTACCGGTTTGATCGTACGTGATTACAACATTGCTACAACATTTTCATCTTGAAACTCATTTAAATCTCTTAAGGAATATCTAATGTTGCGCTCGTAGAGCACCGTAGGGTAACGAAAGAGAATTTTATTATCTTTACCTTTTGAAACCGTTTTATTTAATATTTATTCATCGAAATAACCTTTCATGTAAGAATACGTCGTAAAGATTATTTTTGCTAACTTTTCTTGTTTCTATGTTAACTGTAAAAAGAAAAGTTTTGTTTTTCACCTACAACTCTTTAAAACACATAGCAAATGAAAGGTAGTGAAAGACTGAAAGCCTGAAAGACTGAAAGACTGAAGTAGTAAAAGAAAACGATTTGTATCAATGTACTGAAGTGTAACTGGAGCGTTAAATAAACTTTTCAAAGCTTATCAAGCATTTGCAAAGAACGTTGCACCAATGAAAGGATTAAATAAAGAAGTAAAGTGAGTTGGGCTAAAAGAATAAGCAACAAATGGAACAAAAAAGGAAAAGTCACACTCTAAACTGTTAGCTCGACAAAAAAGTACTTTCGTTATTTATTTATTTTTTTTTTCTTTTCTTTTGTAAAGCACACAACATTTCCTTTCACACAGAGGGTAAATTGGAAATGGAAATTACATGGAGGCAAACTTTCGCCATTCTTTTAGCAAAAATCGTTCAATCTGGTTTCGCCCTTAAGACAACTCTAGTCTTTACTAGAGCATTAGTGAATTTCGCGTTTATTGTGATTGTTAAAAATTGTATTATTTGTAAGGCTTCAGCGAGTTCAAAATAAATAGTAGTCCGCTGAAGAAACAACATCGCTGGCCGAATCTAAACTCACAACCTTTTCCACGAATTATCAAAGCTGTACCAGGTCTAACATTACTTAATACGATTTACTTATTATACCGTTTAAGTTTTCATTCAGTTCCATTGACTTGAACAGATGACCTGGTTTCGAAGAAAAAGTTCAAAATACGTCATACGTTACATAGTTTGCCAACATACTCGCCAAACGAATAGTGAACTTATTCTAGTTTATTAAGATTTCCGCACATTCTTTGGAACTTTCAAAAATGGGTTTTAATATAATGATCACTAGCGACTTCAGGGACTCTGTTTTAATCTTAGTCATCATTGAATGAAAGCGGTTTGAGTCTATTAACGCGCCTTTACCTTTCCTTCTATTCTTTTATTAATGTTTCATCTTGCCAACGAATAAATCAGAAACTGACAACTGACCTTATGCTTATTGAAATGTGTACGTATTTTTTTAATTGGATGAACTCTTCTTTATCAAACAAGTCTTGTGTATTAGAATGGGTGATGTCGCCTCATTGCTGATCAATTAATTTTGGTATGAATGGTTTCCAACAAGTCCATCAAATCACTCTCACGATTAAGCTAAAAAATTCTATAATAATTAATAAAAGTAACGCCCCCTAGAGAGTCATCTTTAATGCCACTCCTGAAACAAATAACATCATAACTTGCATAGGCCTCGTTATGAGATAAGGTTTGAAAGGGAAAGTTTCTTTGGAAAATTTATCTCTAACTAGCAATCGTCCAATAACAGAAACAGTATTTCTTAGATATTTGTATCCAAGTAAAGCTATTTCGTCGTAAAAGGGTAGACTGTATATATATTTGTTTGCCAACCCCGTACAGCATGGTGGCTTTTAATATATCTCTAGATCTGGAAATTTTTTTTTTTTTGTTGACGTACAAACACAATATAAGCTGTAAAAAATCCGAAAAGAGATTTTTTTTTTGTTTTTGAATTTTTCAAAAACTTTAAATGGTCGAAGGTCTCAGAAAAATATAAAAATATAAACTATAAAGTTTTAAACGTGCAATAACACAAGGCTATAATTTCTGAACTTAAAAATGAAAACAAAAAAAAAAAAAAAAAAAATGGAGAGGAAAAACCAAAATCAATTTATGTCTTAACAAAAGCCACCACACTAAGTAGGTCAACAACAGGTAAAAATATTGGAATAAAAACAAAAAATGAATCTTTTTAACATACCTTCCAATTCAGTTTAGTAATCATGTGCAATAGTATAGAAACCAATTCAAAATCATCGCTAGTAATATATGACATATTTTTAGCTAACGTATGCGACTCCAGAATTTATGCACCCATTGCCTACATTTGCAATTTCATTCCCTTGTCTCTTTCTTTCTCTTTCACCATTTCTCTGCCTTACTAACTCCGTTTCATTCACTTTTTCATACCTTCTCGTTCGCTCCCTAAGATTATTCTTCTTCTCAGTTTGGTTCATGTATACCGATTGCATTTGCAATTTAATTTTATACTGTTTTTTTTGCAGTTCTACCTCTTTTTTTCTTTTTTTGTGCGTTGTTGTTTCTTTTCTTTTCGCTTTACCGTTTTCTCCACATATGTTTAAAGGATTTACAGGATGCTTTTTCCACTCTTTTTCTTCTTTTTCTTCTTCTTCTTTTTTTTCATGTTACGATTATTTAATCGCTTAGATTTGTGTGCAATCCAGCGAACTAATGCAACGGTGTATATTTAAGTAGATATTCACACAAATACACATACATACGCACACATCCACACACACATACACATACACACACACAAACACATACACACACTCACCAAAACACGTGCGCACTCATATACACAAACGAACAGACATTTGTACACTCTCATACTTACTTAGTTAGGTATGCCCTTGTGTAAAATCGATTTTATGGATTTACCTAAAAAAGAAAGAAAAGAAAAAAGAATTCAGTCTCTTTTTTGCGTGGCATCCATTTTTCTGGTTTTTTTTATTTTTTTTATTTTTTTTCTACCTAGTTTTATTTTTATTTTCATTTTTCAACAAATCGGTGCACTAAGTATGTATTTGGCTTGTCTGTTAGTTTGTACGCTTAAGAGGTATTTAAGTAAATTTAGTATTGTAAAAATACACATTTATTATTACTAATACATATATTAGCACATATGTACGAACATGTGTGCTTCTTGTATGTGGAATTTTCTATTTTGCCATAAAACGCTAGATTTAATATGATTAAAAAATACATCACAGACGTTTACATTTGAACAAAACTAAGTAAGTAATTTTTCTTCTAATTCAATTTGGCAAAGTTAACTTCTGAAAATCATTATTTGATTAAAAAGTCGAAGCAAAAAAGATATCAATTGTGGGATTTGCATAAGTGAAGAAGAGGCCAACTAACTTATACAATTTGCTTACTCGTCAGAGAGAGAGAGAGAGAGAGAGAGAGAGAGAGAGAGAGAGAGAGAGAGAGAGAGAGATTCTATTAGTTATAATGCATTCAAAACATTTTGTTCGCTAAAGCCAATTAAATGCAACATTTTTATATTCCATTGCGTAGGTAACGTGGCGTATGAGTAACATTTAAATAACTTAAAATAAATATACGTATAATAAGATAATTATTATTTAGCCTAAAAGACGTTTAAGGTAATAAGAATAAGATAAGAATAGTTTTAGTTAATTTTAAAAGTCAGCATTTCCGAGCATGCAATAAATGAATAAAATAATCATAAGTGTAAAATATATACACGGATATGTGTATATGTGTCTTGAATTTAACATATATATAGTAAGGGGAACGTTTACATACGACAATTTGCTAGCGCTCTACGGAATTTGAGCGTTAGTCATACTTCCAAGCGATCAGCGATTTTTACAAGAAAATCAATCGGCAGAAAGAGTATCTCATCTTTGTGTCCCACATCAAAATCTATTGTGAATGTAATGTGGATGAGCAACCGCGGATGTTGTATGTCGAAAGCATAGCCGTGCGAATAGCAAAAAGCATTCAACGGAGCCGCAGAAAATGTAATTAATTTGCTTTTTGATTTTATTCGATGTTAAAGAACGAACAAAAAATCAACCAAATTTTCTCGTCTTCCAGATCTTTAGAGGTACTTGACTCACAGAGCCAACTATGTAACCCACACTGGCTTGAAATTCTCACCTGAGAGTTTGCCTGGAGTTTTCTTTAAATGCTTGCACTTAGTGTGGCAACTCTTCGGCGCACATAAAGCTATGGTTGATTTTAGTAATAATTTTACGGAATTATTTTCCCATAAAAGATCGAATGGATGAGTGAAATCATAGTTGAGCTAAGAATAGAGACTAACACTAAGTGAACAACAAAGAGATGACGAAAAGAGACTATCAGAGTGTAAGCTACGTTTAGAAGTAAAATTGGAAGGTAAGCTATTTTTCCTGCACTTTAATGGACCGAATGGAATCGTAAAATGTTATCTTCGGCAAGAGTTTTTTTTTTTTTTTTGTTTGTTGTACAAGAACATAAGATCACAGCTGACTGTATTATTATGGGTATTACAAGTTTGTTTACTCCCACTGCTTTCGCGTCATATATAGATGTTCTTATCAACAAAAAAATCTCTATGGTACGCTGTCTTTATGCCCTTATTTACATTGGGTATGTACTTTGCTTGTTCACCTTATCCTTAGTATACTTGACCAATTGTGTTGGACACATTCGTCTGGTTTCGGTTACGTCTATATTAGTGGTTTTTGTTATATGCGTTTAAAATCAAAATCTTTTCTATGTGCAGATTGAATGACAATTGGTCACGATGCAAGGATCAAATGATTTTATTTTTCAAATTTTTTCCTATATAAAGTAAAAAGAAATGAATAATAAGTTTTCTTGTTTACTCTTCTCTGTCACTCAGAGAAGGAAGTGAGTGAAACGCAACCTACTAGATTGTGAGCGCACGAGGACTGACTTAATAGTCGGGATTTTTATCTACTCTTCTAATTCTGCGTACTTGGCAGTAAATAGTGAGTTCAAATGTAACTTTTGTCCGATCGATTTCTGACGGCGGTTGGGCAAATAGCCACGATTCGCGTTCGAACAGGGTTTCCGAAACGTGGTAATTCGTGAAACGGCTATGTCTCATTCAACGTTAGTAGATAGTCAAAAATATCATAGGCTTTAGCAAAAAATCCGTCTAAAATCGATTAAAGATCATCAACTCTTTTCCTCCTTTAGTCGTCGCACAGCAACTAGGGCATCCACTTTGTCCACTTTTCGGTTTATTACTCGCATTTACTTTTACCAACTTCTGCACGGAAACACAAATGAGGTAAATATCTCTCTTGGAAAAAACTGTTGTTCAATTTAAATTTTTTTCGCTGTTGGCTTTGCACACTTGTACTTGTCATGCCAGCTACACATTATATATTTATATAAAAAGAGAGGCCAGCAGCAAAAGTGACGTGGTGGTCTACCTTATACAGTCCATATTTTTGGTTTTTTTAGTTATAAGCCTGGGTTTTTTCTTTTAATTTCATATTGCTTTCGTATTGGAGTGACCGTCAATGTTTACTTTACTCTCTGCTTGTGTATATGTTGTTGTGTTGATACTCACCTTCTTGCCTTTTTCATGTTTAATAGCTCGGTATATAATTAATCCTTTTGTTTTTACCCAAATTCGTTGACCTTACATTTTCTCGTCCAGCCTCTGCCATTTTACGTACAACTATATAGGCTTTTATAAATATAAAAGACAGCATACTTTTAGTCATTTTTTTTTTTTTTTCTTTTTAAGTAAACATGTTTAAGCACATGGTTTGGTGTGCTGTGCGGTGCATAGTTGAAAACCCGCGTGCATACGTCCCTTTTCATGCTCTATATAAATATTATATGAAAGCCGTTATCTTAACTGAAAGCAAAACTGTTTGTTGCTTTATCAAATATTTTATACAGATTTAACTTTTAAAATATTCGTACATATCACAGGCCATTAGGTATAAAATTTTAAGCAAGTTAATTAAAAAGTGTCAACTAGACTAACAAATATTTGCTTATGAAAAATAGGAGAGAGAAAGCGAAGAAATGAATTTTCCTATGAATATGATTATGTTCTATGTAAAATAATCCTTTTTATTGAATATTTTTTACGAATACCTTTGGGCGTCCATGTGTTAGATAAAAATAAATACATTTCAACATGAATTTTATTTAAATTATTTTTTGTTCGTAAAAAATTTTTAAATATTTAAAACGCAATAAATATTATTACTAACCATTAAAAAACGAACCACGATAAGCGCTGATAACACAAGAACTAGAGAAACAAAAAAAAAAAGAATGAAAAAAAAAACAGAATAAACAAGTGCAAGCATTACTGTCGAGTTAGCCTGACTATTAAATACCCTGCACCCTATTGTCTGACAGTGTTCTTTTTTTTGCCGTAGAACACAAACATCACACCCTGTTTTCCATGAACTTACTATTATCGGACTGTACATTACAAATTACATTCTTTTGCAAATGGAGGCTTACTTTCCGTAAGAATGCTTGTGGTCAAAAATTAAGGTACGTATTCAAAATAAAGCACAGTTAATTTTTCTATCAAATTACTATTTTGGGGAAATTTTCATCATTCACATAATAAAATTTGGATTTTTCTGCCTTAGAAAACAACAATTTTCGTGAAAATCCTTATATAGAGTAGAGTACAATAAATAGGTGTACGTAGTCCAATTTTTATATAGAGTTTGGTTTTATAACAAATTGTTTTTATAGCTTAATTTTCATCATATATATTGAAATTTAGACTTTTCTGGCCTATAAGGAGTCAATTTTCGTGAAAATCCTTATATGGAATCAGATCCAAAAAGATGGGGCAAGATGGTCCACATTTGGGACAGATAATTTTTTTTATCTCAAATGACGGTTATTATCTGATTTTCATCATAAAGCATTGAAAATTAGACCTTTTTGTCATATGAACTGCAGTTTTCGTTACAAGAGAGGGCCTGATCCGGTTCAAAGTTTTCATATCAATTTAGAATGTCGAAGTACTATTACTTAGTCACTATTGTAAAGGAATTTCGAAAATTGCAATTTTTTCCATGTAACGATTTTTCAAAATACAATTAGGTTACGTGGGAATTGATCGAAAAAGTGGGCTGATCCAACACATTTTCGACACAGTTTGACCTTGGGTCGAAATACGTCAATGTACGAAATTTTGTCAAAATATCTTAAAAATTGCGACATGTACCTTGAATACAAATTTACATGGACAGACAACAGACGGACGAACGGACAGTCTTAGATCGATTCAGAATCGTTTTCATTTTCGATCGACAAAATAATAGGTGGGCTTATCTCAAGTCGTTCTGCATATAACATACGTCCACAAAATATTAATATACCCTGCACTACAAGTGATGTAGGGTATAAAAAGCAATTAAGTAAACATTATAAGTCGAAAAAAGAAATAAACAGAAAAAATTTAAATTCAGTTTAGGACGCATCTTTTACTACCCAT
The DNA here is from genome assembly GCA_001077435.1 of Glossina morsitans morsitans. Taxonomy (NCBI): domain Eukaryota; kingdom Metazoa; phylum Arthropoda; class Insecta; order Diptera; family Glossinidae; genus Glossina; species Glossina morsitans. The sequence continues at coordinate 7,368 of CCAG010000832.1, read as the reverse complement.
TACTAAGTTGTCGGGAAATTGAAAGAGGAATTCACCCCATATATGCATCGTATCCGTAGATCCTTCGCTTGATTAGTCAATAAACTTGATATTAAATAACATACTATTCACTTACTAATCCATCGATCAATAGTTCCCGATTTTAGCAACAACACGTGCGACATTGAGAAAGTACACACCCTCCAGCAACGCCTGTCAAAATTTTACGTGAATTTGATTATGAGTTACAGTGTTTTTATTTAAAGTATAAATAGGTCAGTTCGTTCTTTTCTTTTTCTTCTCAAGATCGCACTCAGATCAGAAATGCTGTTTCCATTACTTGCAAGGCAATGGAAAAGAATACGAATTTGATACGTTTCGAGGACATTTTTCTTTAACGGCAAATTCCGTATAGGCTTGAAAAGGATTATTGCAATCTGTCTCGGACGAAAACAGCAATTTGACAATTGTCTGAAATCGTAGGGATATGGATGCTGCTGAATGCAGTGAACACCTAAAGGGAGCGGTTACACTAGAGAACTCCTCAAATATCTCCCGAAAACTATTATCGTCACAGTTGACACCTTAAATATATTAAAGGACAATCTATTCACAATCTTGCCTGGGCATCATAGGAAGACTGTTTTCCAAATAGGCATCGCTTTATAGAAGTGCAAATTCATCACACACTCACATTCACATATCGATGCTTACGATTGCGAAAAGTCATTAATTGAAGATTAACTTAGCCACCAGCTGCTAGTATTTGTTTGCAAATTCAAATACGGTGCTGCAGGAAAAGCGTTTCGATCAAATGATAAGATCATCTCGGTGATGAGATTAGTGTGTTTTCAAGGTCTTGATAAGTCTGAGCACTGATCGTATAGACTTTCAAAGCGAATATATGGATGAATAAAATTGAATTTTGGAGTTTCGGAATTTCTTCTTTGTCCGAAAATTCTTGGCCGGCATACTATATATGGAAGATGAATGGCTTTAATATGCTTGTACTGATCTTCATACAATTTACATGTCTTTTCGTTAAGTTAAGGTGATTAGACTGGCGACCATGACGATATGTACAGAAGAGAATTATAAAGTCAACGAATTGCATGTCCATTAATAAGCTCATCCGGAACGGTTGGGAATTCTTTCAGAGGGCTTTTTTATTTTTTTATATTTCCTATCAAATGCAAGGCCTACAGAGCTGTAAGCCCCATTTAAAGGGATAAGTGTCCCCCAAGGGTAGAGAAACAAAAAAAAAACTTCATCTCTACTGTCAGTTTAAAGAACTGTCCGTCTGTGACCGTGTCTCCTGCGAAATAATTGCGTAAATTGGTAACGATCATCATTCTTTCATGGCGACATCTTGTAAACGTTGATACTTTTGCTAAGATGGAAAAAAGAACAAATTAACTAACTAACTACAACTAAAATCGGTAACTAATTCAGTGGCTTCCCATGAAGTTAATTTTAATTGAAAAAGTTTTTACTACCGAAAAAGTCCTTTGCACACAATTAAATTGTTATAAAACAAAATTAATACCTGATCCGAATTCAGTGAGCAATTATTATTAGTTTTTTTTTTTTTTTTTTTGATTATTTTCTATTTCTTCTTTTTTTTTTAGTTTTTTGTAATTCCTCTTTTTTTCAAATTCTATCAATTTCATAACTTCTATATAAGTTTTATATCTCATTTCTCGTTGAGTTGGCCAGATTTCGTTTGCAAACCGCATTATTATTAAATTACAATTTCAATTATTTCGACTGTAATTCGATCAATAAGTCCTCTGCCTTTCCCAGTTGTAAGTTTTAACAATTATTAGAATTTCTCTTCGGTTTTTGGTTTTTTTTTTTTTTTGCCATGTAATTAAATGACTTATATTCTGTTCTAAACGTTCAAACAAAAAGCAAAAAGACAAAAACCAAAAAAAACAAAAAAAAAAAAAAAAAAGAAAAGGAACATAGACTTCGACTTTGCTGCAACTAAGACCAAGCAAGAGAAAGTTTTTGGCAACACTAGCTTATTTTTAGTTTGCATGGCGTGGCGTATAGGGTAAAAAAGGATTTAAGAGGCCACAAATTCACTCAAGCATGAAAATTTCAATTAAACTTTTTGCTTTCAAATGTATTAATAGATTTATGAAGAAAAATTATTTTACTATAAAATGAGAGAGAAGACGACACACGGTTCTTAAACAGAAGAAAGAGAAAACGGGAAACGATTGCATGCGAAGCAAATTGAATTTGTTTTTCAATGTTTGTTTTTGACTACCACTTTTTCAACTCGACTTTCTCTTATATCAGCCAATGGCTGTTTATTTGTTTTTATCTCTCTCTCCTCAAAACCGTTAAGGACAATAATTTACTTTATCCAACGCATACTTAATAAGGTGGGTCGCTGTAATCACTAAACCGCTTCAATAATTTAATACAAATCGTTTATACGAATGCACAGAAACGTTAAAGCGATTCGAGAAATTTATATACTCTATGTCTTAACCGTCTTCGCTTCCCGTAGAACGGATTCGCCCGACTCATAATTGATATCAAATTTAACATATAGTCCTCGAAAATGAAATCTGAAAAATACTGATAGGCTTGACAATGGCAAAGTAAAGTTTGTCTTCGACTAACAAAAATGGGAAGAATGTTACAAGAGGTAGAAAGGAAATAACTACATAAGGTGGCATGCATTTTTGTACTTGATGCAACGCTGACAATAGTAATAGAAGGGAGAAGTTCTTTTTTGAGAAAAGAATAAAAAGAAGATTTCAATTCCGTAAAAGTAAAGAAATCCATGGGTGGAAAACAAGACTATCTGACGGACGGACGGACAGATGAACAGGCACGCTTAGATCGATATAGTACAACGTTGTTCTATCGGAGTGTTGTATACATCTGCATAAACTTAATATACCGTATACCACAAGTGATGTGTGGGCAAAAAGAAAGCCAATGATTAAAAAAATTAAATTTCAACTGCTTTTGGAACATGTTTGGATGAAACTTTTACGTAATACTGTCCACGCCTATTTAATTTTCGAGTTGACAGATTTTTAATTTCTTAATTTGCTTTCGTCTTCAATCTCTCTAATCACTTATTTTGTGCAATGTTAAAAATCGAAGAGATGGCCAAAGTTGTCCACTTCTATGCTTGCAAGTTAACTTAATTTGTCCGTCTTTCATTTTGTGTCCTCCATTTTTATGTTATGAAAACATATCTAAGAAAATATACGAATAGAACCTTTAGAATATTTGTGCACAAGTTATAGTTAACGCTTTCCTAACCGCTCGTTTAATAATAATCTTTTTGGCGCCGACGTCGACGTTACCTTAACAATTATTTGTTATTTAAGATTAAAATACAACTTTGTCTGAGCTTAAGCATAGTGCATATACTCCTTGGGAAGATGTAGAGTAAAACCAGTCTAAAGGCTCTTAATATTATACAAAGAGAAGGTAAAATATAAAATTTATTTCTTATTGATCCTAAACAACATGACTTTATAGGGTTTAAGCGGTTAAATTGACTCTTGTTTATATCACATCACTCAATAAGTTTCCGGTTTACAAAAGAATAACAAACTTATTTTTTTTTAGAAATGACACTTTATTCATCATCGTATTCCCCTTCAAGACTGATACCGTCATTCCAACGCCTCTGTGGATTTTCGATGCCGCTTTTGTAAAATGATATGTCTTTGCTCTCAAAATAGCCCTCAATTTCGGCAATCACCCCGTCATTTGAGCCAAACTTGTTTTCCTAAAGCATCTTTTTGATGTCTGCAAAAATCCAGTAGTCGCTCGAGGTCACATTTGGTAAGTACGTTGGGTGAGCAGGCAGTTCGAAGCGCAATTAATTCAATTAATCATCCTTGGCATTTGCATGTGAGGCCGTTCACCCAATCGGCTCAACAATGCCATGTAATGTTCGCTTTTGGCCGTTTGTCTTTTTCACAGATAATCACTGAAGGAAACACCACGACCGTCCTAAAATACGAATGTCATAACTGCCGACTTTCACCGGCTGTTGCTCATTCAGCTGATGATCTTTTTGATCCAGGTGCGCAATAGTGGATCCATGTCCCATCTATGTTCACATACCGATGCAAGAAATCCTTTTTATCTCATGGGCAAATGTTCACGCCAAAAAATAGGGACACTGCCGTTCGCCATCTTTAATTTGTCAGCTATGTCACGCAAGGTTAGCTTTCGGCCTTCGAAAATGATTCTATGCGAGTGAACTGCCGAGTTCACTCCGCCATGGCAGAGCGTTCAACAGATTCAGTAAACAATACTTGATTACTCGCTTATCATGGCTTCAACAGTATTTGTCCCAATCAAAAAGAATGTCATGCCTTTTCGACAGGCACTGTTTGAAGGCTGATACTATGCAGAGTGTTTACAGTGCTGTTGCACTGTATGTGCCAAACCGGAGACTTATTGAGTATTTCGTTATATATAAAACATTATAAAATATTCAATTCGATGTTGTGCAATTAACATAAATGGGACAAATCAACGCGTGTGGATACATTAACACATAACATAACATATCTTAATACAATTGTATACTAACGCGTACTAACGTTCACACATGCTATATTAGTAAATAGGAAAGCTTACAGCAGTTACGATACAGTAACTGGGGACTTTTGTTGGTTGGTTACACTAATAGTACACGTGATTTATAACAAACACCGTCAAATACCGTTTACATGTACGGCGAAATTATCCGATTTTCATATTTATGAACAACCGAATGCAGCGTATGTTTCGTAATGATTTGTGGGCATAAGCAAATTTGTATTTTATAACAGATTTCAGGCCAAAAAAAAAAAAAAAAAAAAATCAAATAATGTTTAAATATAAAATACATAAAAAAAAAAATATTTTATTTGACATGAACGTACGTTTTATATATGCGTACATATGCATCGAACGAAGTGTAAGGGAATAGATTCGCTTTTAACACGTGTTGATGATGACGATGATAAGCGTTAACGTGCATCTTATGCTTACAGCTAACAAGGTACACATATGCATTAATTCGCTAAACCTCGGTTAAGACGAATTTTTTGAAGCTTAAATATATGTTTTTTAATTATTTTAATTAAAAAAAAAAAAAAACATTTGCGTTTAGTGTTTAGCTTAGCTTTTATTATAGAAAATTGTTAAACAAAATACCTACGGATAAGTTAGTCATAAATATGATCTGGAATTCTAGTTGATTTGTCGCAATCGGAGTATAGCCGAGTCGTAAATTTAACCATATACCACAACCAAGACTAGGTCCACCCCTCATCTCACCATGATTGTAAGAGGTGAGCCTATGTTTATATATATATTTACACATATATATTGTTACATAAAATGTCTCTCTAATTTTACAGTATGTGCGATTGGATTGTGAATAGCGGGGATTTTATTTACGACTTTGGAAGAGCTACTTATAGTGTTTAGAAGCTAGAGTCTTAGAACTTCATAACATTTCACTTTACTGAGCTAACACAAATTATTTTTTTTACTGGTCTGTCTTTCTATGTAGGGGCACGATGGTGATTACGAAGAGAGGGCTGGAAGAAGGCAGTATCATTTGTTCACGTTCGACTTAAAAGTGGGGAAGTCAGTCACGGTGTGAAAGATCATTACCGATGGGTTTTTCCATATCGACTTTTAACTTCAAATGTTATCACAGGGCTACCGTATAGCCGAGGAAAAGTAAGGCTGGCGCCTATCAAACCGGTGGTCACGGATTCGAATCTGAGCGCAAGTAAACCTTTATTTTGTAAGTAACTATGAATACTAATTATTAAAACGTGTGCTCACTTTAAGCCTAAAAGTATCGTTAGCGTTTGTCTCCGGTTGATATTCATCGCTATAATGTTATAGTTCAAGGCTTAAATTTATGTTCACTTGTTGTTAGTACTTGAAGCTTTAAAAAATGCAGTTTAAAAAACCATTGAACAGAAACTGAAATTATTTGCTGTGCTGTGCGTATGATCTATGATTTTCTCTATAATGTTGATTTTGATTAATCTTTGTAGTGTAGCGCAATTCCATTCAATGTACATTGCAGTCGGAAATGGACAAATGTCACGATTCAAAGCTATTCGCTTTTTTCAAAAGAAGTAGTGAAGACTACATTTCGTCCTATATATTTATTTATTAAATCTCTTATCAATTCGATTATTTGCCAATGGTCAGATAAATAAGGCGCTCTTTAGTTACAGTATCGATAGGTGATACATCGATAATCCTTAATTACTTTCATTACTTTCCGAGCATTTTCGGAAATTTCCTTTCTCACAGAATTTTAGATATTTTTCATGCAAACTTATTACCACTGATAGGAACAACTATTTTATGATCGGTAGCAAATGGCCGTTGAAAGCAAAAGTTATCTTTCGGATGAAATATGATGAAACCAAATTTGGTTAAATCACTTTCTGACACTTTAGCTATATAGTGCGGATCATTTCATTAATAGAAAATTCAATTTAATTCGATTCATTCGCATCTGGCCGCGCCAAGCGGACACCGTCTTAAAGAAGTTGGAAGTTTTCGCAAGAAAATTTCTTAAACCACTACCGAGACACACACGCAATTGTCCCATACAGTCTCATGAGATTACGAAAGCATTTACCCTTTCTCGAAAGTCATACACAACTAATGCCCATTAACCTATCAATCACGAATTTTGATAAGCCATGAAGTGCTTTCATAAGACGTAGGCATAAATTTGTCTCCGCTCATTTATTATTACAAGCTTGCCCTTGATTATGCGCGAAAATCAATTTAAAAATATTTATAGTCCATGGAGCGGCCGTAAGGGTTTACATTGCTTAAAACCTTTCTAAATTTAAACCAATTTCGTATAATAACGAAACGATAATGCCTTAATTGCTTTATGATGGAGCTTCGCATTGCATTGCAGTTGAATTTAAATTTATTAAAAACTATATTTCTTTCATTTTTTTTTTTTTTTTTTTGTTTTTCTTTTATTATTTGTTAGTGCCATGCCATTTAAATAGTCTGACAGAGAGGTGCCGGCAAACACAGCATGAACCAACAAAAAACAAACAAAACTATTATATGTTATTGCAAAATGATTTAAAATACCAGTTAAAGTTGAAGTTAACTGACTGTAACTAAAAACTCAGCCTTGCTGCTGTTGGTGTATGTGTGTATGTGTATGTGTGTGTATGTGTGTGTATGTGTGTGTGTGTGTAAGCGCCTTTAACAAACTTTAAATCCATACATTTACCTAGACAAGCGCCAGCGAAATTATTTGAAAAAAGAGATAGCAAGCAAAATGAAATAACAAAACAAATAAATAAATGAAAAAAAAAAAAAAAAAAAAAAAAAAAAAAAAAATATCGCCAA